>CAUYPK010087127.1:0-43637 GCA_963574355.1 Loris lydekkerianus | reverse complement strand
CGCGGCCGCGCGGCGCCCGCCCCCCCCCACTAAGACAGATTAACCCGTAAATATATTTATTTTGATATTGTTGTGAATAATATTTTTAAAGATTTCAGTTTCTAATTGTTTATTGATAATATATGAAGATACAGTTTTTTAAATTTTTTAAGGCAGTCTCTGTCACCCTGGTAGAATGCAGTGGCATGATAATTAGCTCATAGCAACCTCATACTCCTGGGCTCAAGTGATCCTCTTGCCTCAGCCTCTTGAGTACTTGGGACTACAGGTTCCAGACACAACACCCAGCTCATTTTTCTATTTTTAGTAGAGACAGGATCTTGCTCTTGCTCAGGGTGATCTGGAACTCCTGAATTCAACAGATTTTGACCTTGGCCTTCCAGAGTGCGGGGGTTATAGGCAGGAGCCATCATATATAATGATCCTGTATTCTGAAGTCAGACTGTCCTGACTAGTAGCTATGTTTTGTAGATTGCATTTAATAGTTATGTTGTCTGTAAAAAGGGACAGTTTTACCTTTTCCTTCCCAATCTGAAGGCCTTTTAATTCATTTATTGGTTGCCTTGCTGTGCTTGCTCACACTTCTAGTACGTAATGAGTAGAAGTGGTGAGAGTAGATTTTCTTTTCTGTTCTTTTTTTTTTTTTTTTTTTTTTGTAGAGACAGAGTCTCACTTTAGTGCCCTCAGTAGAGTGCCATGGCATCACACAGCTCACAGCAACCTCCAACTCCTGGGCTTAGGTGATTCTCTTGCCTCAGCCTCTCGAATAGCT
This sequence comes from Loris lydekkerianus, assembly GCA_963574355.1. Taxonomy (NCBI): domain Eukaryota; kingdom Metazoa; phylum Chordata; class Mammalia; order Primates; family Lorisidae; genus Loris; species Loris lydekkerianus. The sequence continues at coordinate 42,865 of CAUYPK010087127.1, read as the reverse complement.
GGGACTACAGGCACCCACCACGATGCCCAGCTATTTTTTTTTTGTTGCAGTTTGGCTGGGGCCGGGTATGAACCCGCCACCCTTGATATATGGGGCCGGCGCCTTACCCACTGAGCCACAGGCGCCACTGAGATTTTCTTTTCTTATTCTTGATCCTATAGGGAAAATATTCAGTCTTATGCCACCAAGTATATTAGTTATAGACATTTCATAGGCTTTGCCTACCTGAGGCCCTGAATTTGCTAAAGACCAAGAGGGTCCAGAGTGGAGTGGCTTTTCAGGGATCTACCATGTAACCGACTTCAGCTCCTCTTTCCAGGCATATGTTGCCATCTTTGGGTAGAGCCCACAGCTCTGCCAAACATTTAGGGAGGTCCTGCCCCAGCCAAGAGCTACTTTTCAATCTCTGCACAATATTTATCACTAGGGCACATCCCCTGCCTCATAAGAGGTCACATAGTTCCCCAGAGCTAGGCCGTGGCGCCCTTGATTGTTGGGTAGTTGCCTCTGGCAACCATACCACCTGCTTGGACTTCACTCCCAGAATAGGAAAACCAGTTCCAATCTCCTGATAACCTGCCATAAAACATGGTGAAATTCAGTTTCATTTATGGAGAAGACCTCATTAGCAATTGCAGCAGCAACAAAATAACTGTATGGGACCAGATCAGATCAAGTTAAAAAGTTTTTGCACAGCTAACATAGTCCACAAAGCAAAAAGACAGGCTTCACAATGAGAGAAGATATTTGCATGCTAAGAATCTGACAAAGGGCTAATCACCAGGATCCACGATGAATTCAAGTGTATCAATAAGAAAAGAGCGGCTCGGTGCCTGTGGCTCAAGTGGCTAAGGCACCAGCCACAGACACCTGAGCTGGTGGGTTCGAATCCAGCCCGGGCCCGCCGAACAACAATGATGGCTGCAGCCAAAAAATAGCCAGGCGCACCTGTAGTCCCAGCTACTTGGGAGGCAGAGGCAGGAGAATCACCTAAGCCCAAGAGGTGGAGGTTGCTGTGAGCTGTGTCGCCACAGCACTCTACCAAGGGTGACAAAGTGAGACTCTATCTCTAAAAAAAAAAAGAAAGAAAAGAGCAAACAACTTGAACAGAAACTTCTCTGAAAATGACAGACAAATGGCTAACAAACATGTGGCTCCAGCGGCTACGGCGCCAGCCACATATACCTGAATTAGCAGGTTCGAACCCAGCCCGTGCCTGCCAAACAATGACAGCTGCAACCAAAAAATAGCCAGGTGTTGTCATGGGTTCTTGTAGTCCCAGCTACTTGGGAGGCTGAGGCAGGAGAATTGCTTGAGCTCAGGAGTTGGAGGTTGCTGTGAGCTGTGATGCCACGGCACTCTACCCAGAGTGACAGCTTGAGGCTCTGTCTCAAAAAAAAAAACCAAAAAACCAAAAAACAACCCATGAAAGAATGCTCATTGTCTTTAATCATCAGAGAAATGCAGATCAAAACCACTTTGAGATATTGCCTAACCCCAGTGAGAATAGCCCACATCACTAAGGCACAAAACTTCAGATGCTGGCATGGATGTAGAGAGAAGGGAGCACTTCTACCCTGCTGGTGGGATTGCAAACTAATACAACCTATATGGAAAGAAGTATGGAGAATCCTTAAGGAATTAAAAGTTGACCTTCCATTTGATCCCACAATTCCATTACTAGAACAGAAATTTACCACAAATGCATTTGTACCAAGTTGTTTATTGCAGCCCAGTTTATAACTGCCAAGTCGTGGAAGCAGCTCAGATGCCCATCAGTCCATGAATGGATTAACAAATTATGGTATATGTATACTATGGAGTACTATTCAGCCATTAAAAAGATGGAGACTTTACATCTTTTATGTTTACCATGTATGGAGTTGGAACATATCCTTCTTAGTAAAGTATCTCAAGAATGGAAAAGTATCTAGTGTACTCAGTACTGTTATGAAACCAATATATAAACACACATTCATATGAATGACAAAACACAGATATAGTGTAGCAAGGGGGAGAGAGGGCATTTGGTGGGATCTCGCCTAATGTGCACAATGCAAGGTACACTTCAAAATAAATTCTAGATGTCTTACCACAAAAAATGAGTGAGGTGATGGTTATGTTAATCAGTTTGATTTAAGCATTCCACACTATATATCAAATCACCACATTGAACCCTACAAATGAATACACTTATGATTTAATGAAAAATAGAAATAAAAATTCAATAAAATTATTAGAAAAACAAAATAGTTGGGGAAGCGGTCTTGAGCGGTGGCTGATGCCTGCAATCTTAGGACTCTGGGAGGCTGAGGTGGGTGGAATTCTTGAGTTTGAGGCCATATAAGTAAGAGCAGTACCCTATCTCTACTAAAAATAGAAAAACTAGCCAGGCATGGTGGTGCATGCGTCTCATCCCAGCTACTCGGGAGGCTGAGTCAAGAGGATTGCTGGGGCCCGAGTTTGAGGTTGCTGGGAGCTATGATGCCATGGCACTCTACCCAGGGTAACAGAGTTTGTTTAAAAAAAAAAAAAAAAAAAAAAAAAAAACTAGGCAAGAGACATGAATAGAAACTTTTCTCATGAAGGCAGAAGAATGGCCAGTAAACACACGAAATAATGCTCATCATCCCTAAGTATCTAAGAAATGCAACCCAACACCACTTTGAGGTATCACCTAACTCCAGTGAGAATGGCTGGCCCACATCACAAGGTCCCAAAGCAAGACTTGCTGGTGTGGGTGCAGAGGGAGGCGAGCACTCAGGCACTGTTGGTGGGACTGCAGACTAGTCCAGCTTCTCTCGAGTGTCCTCAAAGAACTAAAAGTAAACCTGCCATCTGACACTGTAATTCCATTACTAGACATTTACCCAAACAAAAGACATTTTACCACCGGGACATTTGTACTACAATGTTCATAGGCTCTCATTTCCCAAGAGCCCTAAACACACAAATGGATTAATAAAGCGTGGTCTGTGTATACCATGGAATATGGTTCATCCATAAAAAGATGGAAATTTTGCATCCTTCCTAACAACCCGGGGGTGGATTTAGAGAACATTCTCCTAAGTAAAATATCACAAGATTGAAAAAACAAGCATCACATGTACTCAATACCAGTTTGAAAGTAGGATACTAATAATCAGAGATCACACAAGAGAAAAGTTCAGTTAAACTCAAGAAGGGGGGGACAGGAAGGGAAGGGGCTCAGTAGCTTCGCAGCCAGTGGGTCCAGTGCATGGATAGATGGCACACTCCCCAGTGCAGGACACAGCTGCAACTCTTGATTTTTACCAGCCATGTGTAAATTATATAACCTTATGGTTTGTACCCTCAGATTTTTAATCCGAAATTAAAAAATAATGGAAAACACAAAGAAATAGTATGCCAGGCACATGCTATCTGGAGGGCTGGGAAGGCCTCACTGAGGAGGTGGGTGGTGCTGGAGCTGAATCCTGAAGTGATGTGCAAATAGCTGTTTCTTAGGCAAGAAGATAGTAAGGGGCTCTCGGGGGTAGGAGAGCTGGAGCAAAAGTATGAGTATTTGAAAGTGAGTGACTGTGTACGTGTGAAATGGGAGACGGGTGGCGTGGAGCCAGGATTTGAAGGTATTTGGCCTGGGACAGTGAGGCTGTGTCCAACAGCAGGGAGGCCTGGGAGGATTTGTGCTTCGGGCACTGAGGAGCAGCCCAGAGGGACTGATGGCGGGAGGCTGGCTGAGTTGTACGCCTACCTGCTTCCCTGACACAGACAGAGGTGGGGTAGGGTTTGCAGGGTAGTGGCCACAGAGAGGAGGGATGCTTCCTCTGGTCCCCAAGAGGCATCCTCACCATTTTTTAAATATCTGAACAGTCAGTGCACCAGCCTGTCTGGCCTCATGGTACAGACCACCCCTTGAGATAAAACCAGGCCCGGGGGAAGCTGTGGTGGGACAGTGTGGCTTCTGCAGGCCACACTATTCAGAGCCCTGTGCTAGCATTTGCCAGCTGTGGAAGCTTCGGGTTCTCCCGTTTACTGTGGGCCATCTGATCTCAGTACCCACCTCCTGTGCTGAAAAGACTGAATGAAATGTTGACTGTGGAAATGCCAGGACTGTGCTGGCACATCCAAGCCCTTGGGGTTTAGTTTCTCTCTTTTCCTCTTGCCAGTGAGGCTTCGGAGGGACTTGGAGATTCTGACCATCCATGTGGGGCTGTTGATGTGGGCCAGACCAGCAGGGATGAGGGGAGGAGTTACAGGTAAGCAGTGAGGTTGCTGGTGGTTCCTTCTCAGATTTCATTCCTTGAGGTGTCTATCCTTTCCTGGGAAATGTGGGTCAAAACCTAAGGTCCCTGTGCATAGACTTTGCTGCCCTTTCAGCTCTGCTTTCTTAACAGACTATGCAGATGAGACTATTTGTGGTGTTTAAAGAAAGGTGAACCCTTCCTTCCCAGCTTACCAGTCCCTTGGCTTATATTTTAGGCTGTGTAGTTCTTTCTCTGTGGGGCTGTCCTGTGTCGTAAGATGTTTAGCTGTGTCCTGGCTCCTTCCACACTCAGTGGCAGTAGAGTTCCACCCCTCCTGTTTTGACTGCCAGTGTCCAGCAGGTGCAGAATGGCCCCTCCTCCCTGTTGAGTAATGCTGCTTTGTGCTCAGTAGACAGAAGGAAAAAGTTTCTGAACATCGTTTGTGAATTTTTTTAACAAGTATTTTAACAAAATGCAATACTTGTTGAAAAAAAGACTTTACTAAACTGAATTGGAATTCTAGTCTGTTTTAACTTTAGAAACTCTTCCTTTATGCCATTGTCAAATTCTCAAATCTAAAATTTTAAGCTTTTTACAAAGGATTTTTTACCTTGTCACATTTGAATTAATGAAATACAAAAGAAACTACTCTTTCTTTTTTTTTTTTTTTTTTTTGGAGCCGAGTCTCACTCTGTTGTTCTGGGTAGAGTGCTGTGGCGTCATAGCTCATAGCAACCTGAAAACTCTTGGGCTTAAGTAATCCTCTGCCTTAGCCTCCCAGGTAGCTGGGACTACAGGCACCTAATACCAGGCCTGGTAATTTTTCTATTTTCCGTGGAGACGGGGTCTTACTCTTGCTCAGGGTAGTTACCCGCCTTGGCCTCCCTGAGGATAGGATTATAGGAGCCTTTGCACCTGGCCTTGTATTTCATTTTAGATCACAGTCATAAATGTACAAATATATCAAATTGATGTTTTTAATTAAAACTGGCTGACAGTTAATTTTCTGAATATAGATGTGCAAGTTTATAACTGCCTGCCAAAAGTCTGAGCATGAAGCTGTGGTTTGAAGGGGTCCTGAATAAATTTTTTTTTTTTGTAAATATTCAGAAACCTTGGCTAATCAGAATTTCTTGCATTCTGACAGTTTGAGCTTTGGGAACCAGTTTGTTTTGAACTAAATCTGGAAAAATCATTTGTGTACTGTAGCCAGAAATTCTTTTAGGCTTTTCTTTTTCAGCCTTGTCACTTGTCTGGAATGTGAAGTATTGTTAGTAGTTTAACGGACTTTTCAGTAACTTGCATTAAAATGGGAGACCATTTCCAGAAATGGATCTGAAGAGGTCTTGGTGTAAGGTTAGGTTTTTTATTCTGGTATGCTCAGAAGAGCAGTATGAAGGAGAATTATTATATGGTTCTAAGTTTGAAAAATCCACTTGTTTCTAAATTAAGTATGAGTGAGCTTTTCTGTGGCCAAAATAAATAGAACTCGAGTTGTGCTATTTAGTGGCTATTGGAATTGGTGTTACTGGTAGTAACGTCCTTTTTCCTATTTGTAGTTGTGGTGTAGTGGAAAACACTTAGAGTTTGCTTTTTCCTCCTTTCCAGACATGTAGGGTGATGAAGAGAATCAAGTGTGCTGATTATTCTTGCAGTATGGCCTTCTGCACTGTCTGGCTACATCAATACGCAGCTTGCTCTCCAATTTAAACAACAGTACCAACATCCACAGAGTGCCTTGATCTCCTCATTGCTGTCTGGTGCTTTTCCTTTACAAAGCTATTTTTTTTTTTTTTTTTTTTTAATTTGGCCAGGGCTGGGTTTGAACCCACCACCTCCGGCATATGGGGCTAGCGCCCTACTCCTTTGAGTCACAGGTGCTGCCCTACAAAGCTAAATTTTTGAGAACTTCTTTGTCTTCTGCTCAGCTCTTTCGCCCACTCCACTGCAGTCGGACTTGGGCTACTCCCTCCCCTGGGACTGCACTGCCCCTCCCCATCACCTCCCTGTCCCTGGGCAAAAGGCATGCTTGGGCAGCATGGCCTTTCCTGGGGGCTCACCTCCAAGGCTCCCTCACTGTGAGGAACAAATGAAGTTGGAGAAGAGCTTCTTTCTCCTGTGGCCATGAGAGTGCTTCATGGGGAGTGCACAGCTGGGATACAGAGGGGACAGGGTGGTTTCTTCTCAGGACTAGAGGTGGAAATGGAGGAGAGGGTAGCTCTGAGGAGTCTTTTTTATTAGACAGTCTTACTTTAGAGTGCTGTAGCATCACAGCTCACAGCAACCTCCAGCTCTTGGGCTTAAGAGATTCTCTTGCCTCAGCCTCCCGAGTAGCTGGGACTACAGGTGCCGGCCACAATGCCCAGCTATTTTTTTGTTGCAGTTTTGGCTGGGGCTGGGTTTGAACCTGCCACCCTCCGTATATGGGGCTGGCGCCCCACCCACTGAGCCACGGGCGCCGCCCTGAGGCAGTCTTTCTTCACTGAGTCATAATTTGTATCATTGGTTCCTGGAAACAGTACAGAGTATCCTATTAAACATATTGAACATTGATAATTTTAGGCATAGAATAAAATCTGTGTTAAAAAGAAAAATACTGTCTTACAATAAAAGTAATAAGCATTTTAAAAGTATGCTTCCTTAGTCAGCACTGAAGTTTTTTGAGCAGTTGTAGATTTTTGTCTGTACGTTCAGACTGAGCAGAGAATCACACACCCAAAGGCATCTTAGCCCTGTTTCTCTCTCCTTCCTGTTTGTTTTTTGCACCTCGAGTACATACCTTTTTTTGTTACGACAAAGCCTCAGACTTTCTGAGTAGAGAGAGAGTTTCTCTGTTACCTGGGCTAGAAGGCCGTGGTGTCATAACTCATTGAGCTTTGAACTCCAGGGTTGGAGTGATCCTTGTGCCTTAGTCCACTAAGTAGTTAGGAGTACATGTGCCTGCCACTATGCCTAGGTAATTTTTAAATTTTTGGTAGAGATAAGAGTTTTGCTATGTTGCCTAGGCTAGTCTTGAACTCCTGTGCTGTGCTGAGATTACAGGTAGGATCCCTACACCCACTTGTCTTTAAAGTGTATATATACATTAAATGCACTTTTCTGAGTGTGTATTGTAATTCACTATAAGAAAAGTTAAAAACATGTATTTGTTGTAGAATTCAGTGTCAGCCTGTTATGATATTAAAAAAAACATTTTTTATTAAACTTCTTTTCAACGTTTCATTTGATTTTTGTCAGGACACAGGAGTTTATCACTTTTTTTTTTTTTTTTTTCCCCAAGAGATAGGTTCTTGCCATGTCCAGGCTGGACTCCAACTCTGGGGCTCAAGTGACCCTCAGGCCTCAGCTTCCCTGAGTAGCTAGACAATAGTTTTTTCTTTCTCTTTTCTTTTCTCTCTTTTTTAGACATTGTCTCACTGTGTCCCCCTGGGTAGAGCACAGTGGCATCATTATAGTTCACAGCAACCTCAAACTTTTGAGCTCAAGTGATCCTCTTGCCTCAGCCTCCCAAGTAGCTGGGACTACAGGTGCCCACTCCCACCCCTGGCTAGTTTTTTTCTATTTTTAGTAGCGATAGAGTCTCATTCTTGCTTAGCTTGCAAGGTCTCAAACTTCTGAGCTCAGGAGATCCTCCTGCCTCTCCCTCCCTGAGTGCTAGGATTACAAGTGTGAGCCACCACACCCAGCCAACAGTTTTTTATTTTTCTATTTTTTGGTTGTGGCTTTTGATTCATTTGACAACTGACTCCAATGTGGCTCTTTCTCTTAGTTTTCTCTTGACTGTGTGACTGTTTTTCCTTAGTGTTTTAGTCTGTTCTTAATTTACAATTTTAATATGTCTACATTTTGAATATGAAGTTTGTGAAATAAGAAAGATAAGTGTACCATATTTTGCCATGTATCATGTGCACTTTTTTGTCTGAATTTTTGAGGGAAAAATAAGGATAAGCGTTATATGTGGGTAGTACTACCGGCACATAAAATTTATTGTACTTTCTGTCTGTTCTTGTGTTTTGTAATTACTTGTTACATAAAATTTCTTGTACCATGACATATTTAAAAATAAATGCTAAAATTCCTTTACGTTACAAAAAACAAGTTCCTATACAAACAAAAATTTGAATTAAATTAAAATGAGGCCAGGCACGGTGGCTCATGCCTGTAACCCTATCACTCTGGAGGCTCAGACAGGTGGATTGTTTGAAGCCCAGGCATTCTAGACCAGCCTCATAAAGAGTAAGACTCTGTCTCTACTAAAAATAGGAAACTAGTTGGGTGTTTTGATACACACCTGTACTTAGGAGGCTGAGGCAAGAGTATTGCTCAAGACTAGGATTTTGAGGTTGCTGTGAGCTGTGACGCCATGGCATTCTACCCAGGGCAACAGAATAAGACTCTTGTCTCCAAAAAATAAAAATAAATAAATGAAAGTTTTTTTTTTTTTCTTTAAAGACAGAGTCTCTCTTTATTGCCCTTGGTAGAGTGATGTGGCGTCACGGCTCACAGCAACCTCCAACTCCTGGGCTTAGGCGATTCTCTTGCCTCAGCCTCCCGAGTAGCTGGGACTGCAGGTGCCCGCCACAATGCCTGGCTATTTTTGTTGTTGTTGCAGTTTGACCGGGGCCACATTTGAACCCTCCACCTTTGTTATATGGGGCCAGCACCCTACTCACTGAGCCACGGGTGCCGCCCAGTAAATGAAAGCTTTTTTTCCTGATAGTTTGGGCCCAAAATGTGGGAGCACATTATACACGCACAATACAATATTTAGATTGCTTGGGTCAAAACTCTCTTTAGATTTCTAGTGGGATATTGATAGACATAAAAAAGCATAACTAATAAATCAGTTTCTTTTAAAGATTTTTTGATCTCAACTGGTTCAAATTGCCAAATAGAATTTTGAACTTTTGAAAGAAAGATTCTTATCTCCCCTGTGTGCTCTATAAACAGGGTTCACAGAGTTTAGGTGACTCACTCAAGGTCATACAGATGGTGCCAGATCTGGAATGACAGTCCAGGGCTCTTGATAATCATTTTGGTGGATTCCCTACTATATATTTTCGGTATTTCCTGACATGTAATTTTCAGTGGGAAAGAACCAGAAGCTGGTGTTGTTTGTTGACATCTATGCACTATGGTATATAATTTAATGTAAGTAGTAAGTAAAAACAATCTTTAGTCATTCCTTATAAAGGGTTTCTCTTACAAATTGTCTTTTGAATAGCTGCTTTTATTTTGATAAGGCATTAGTCATATGTGGAGCATGCAGTATGTTCTGTGAATTATGATAGCTCATGTTTATCTGCTTTTTACTGTAGGTTGCCACCCTGCTAAGCACTTCAGGTTCATTATTTCATTTAATCCTTTTAACATCGTTTCAAGGTACATAGTATTACCAGTCCCATTTTATGCATGAAGAAACTGAGTTTTTAGAGAGGTTAAGTTGCCCACAGGTACAAAATAAGTTGCCCATGTATTTGATCATACGTGATGGGGATAGTTTTTTGGATACTGGTTTTTTAGACAAGCACAGAGGATTTTAAAATATTAATTAAGGTTGGACTCAGTGGTGCTCACACCTACAGTTCCAGCACTTTAGGAACCGAGGCCCGAGGAAAACTTGAGGCCAGGAGTTTGAGACTAGCCTGGGCAATGGATGAGATCCTATCCCCACAAAAAACTTTATTTATTTTATTTATTATTTATTATTATTTTTTGAGACAGAGGCTCAAGCTGTCCCCCTGGGTAGAGTGCTGTGGCGTCACAGCTCACAGCAACCTCCAACTCTTGGGCTCAAGCGATTCTTCTGCCTCCACCTCCCAAGTAGCTGGGACCACAGGTGCCCACCACAATTTCCGGCTATTTATTGGTTGCAGCCATCATTGTTGTTTGGTGGGCCTAGGCCCACCAGCTTGGGTGTATGTGGCTGGTGCCTTAACTGCTTGAGCCACAGGCGTCGAGCCCCCACAATAAAACTTAAAAAAAAAAAAATTATATAGTTCTATAATAGCTACTGGTGAGGGTAAGGTGAGAAGATTGCTTGAGGTTATGGTGAGTGATGATTGTACCACTGCACTCCAGCCTGAGTGACCCTGTCCCTAAAAATAAATAAAATAAAATATCAGAGAGCAATTACATTTAAGTGGTTTTAAGTAGCAATCCATTTTATAAACAATGGGAGAAAAGATTCTGATGGAGGTGAATTGGAGACATTTAAAGGAAAAATAGTGACAGCAATCAAGATCTCACTGCAGAGGGGAAGGATTGAGGACTGTCCTTATTACAGTTGCCGAGAAGGGTTCCTGCCCTACAGTGTACCAGGGCTTAAGGTATCTCTAATGAGGGAAAGGCCTCAGACTCCCTTGTGGTTTCCAGGACCGTCTGTGTTCTCCTCAATTAGAATAAATTTATAACATCTTTTTGGTGTTATTTGTGAAACTTTTGAGTAATGTGTTTCTCATGGGTAATAGTTGGAGAGGGTGGGATTTCTGATTCATTGAAATAAGTTGCTGTCTCCGATCCTGGTTTTGTTTGACCTTTGAGCCCGGGTGAACTTCTGGAATTAAAATTTAAGGACTTTTGTTCTTCCTGGTATGCACTGTTATTTCGCATATGAATTTCATAAAATGGATTTTATCAATTCTTCTTTATGGCAGAGGAAACAGATTTGCAAAGATATGAAGAAAGTGGTTTGCCCATGATCACAGACTTGTATGGTAAAGATGGAGCTTGAGCCCAGGTCTCCTGACTTTCCGTTCAGTCCTCTGCTCCCTGGATCTGAGACTTTCCGTTCAGTCCTCTGCTCCCTGGATCTGAGACTTTCCGTTCAGTCCTCCGCTCCCTGGATCTGAGACTTTCCTTCCGTTCAGTCCTCCGCTCCCTGGATCTGAGACTTTCCTTCCGTTCAGTCCTCCGCTCCCTGAATCTGAGACTTTCAGTTCAGTCCTCTGCTCCCTGGATCTGAAACTTTCCATTCAGTCCTCTGCTCCCTGGATCTGAGATTTTCCATTCAGTATTCGCTGTATCTGAGACTTTCCGTTCAGTACTCTGCTCCCTATATCTGAGAGTTTCCGTTCAGTACTTGCTGTATCTGAGAACTTCTGTTTAGTGCTCTACACGCTGTATCTGAGACTTTCCGTTCAGTACTCTACTCATGGTACTGATCCTTGCAGGGAGGCTCTTGTGGCATGTCACAGAGCCTTTATTGCTTTGTGCTGTGTAATATTACTAATTGTGTGAATTATCTTAAATTATAAGACTCATAAAGTTAGAAATTGCTTTAAAATTTCCTTGGAATCTAACTTCTTTTTTATTGTAAATGAGGATACTGAGTGGCCGGGTGACTTTGATTGAAGACAGCAGTTGATAGGAGGGAGACTGATGGGTTTCAAGTCAAAGTCAGAATTAAAAAGTTTCTCAAGAGCCGGAACTGTAAGCTGAATCTGAGCAAGTAGAAATAAAAATTTTTTTTGAGATGGAATCTGTTTTGTCCAGGCTGGAGTGCAGTGGTGCCATCATAGCTCACTGCCTCCTTAAACTCAGGCTCAGCTGATTCTCTTGCCTTAGTTTCCCAAGAAGCTGGGACCACAGGTGCACAGCACCTCCGTGCCTGGCTAATTTTTTTTAATTATTTGTAGAGATGGGGGTCTCACTTTGTTTTCCGTGCTGGTCTTGAACTATTTGGCCTCCCAAAGTGCTAGGATTATAAACAAAAAATTTAACAGATACAAGTATAAATTTATTTCAGAATACAAATGAAAAGGAGGAAAGAAGAGTGTTATTTACTGTACAGTTTTTTCCCCAACACTTCTGAGTGAAAAATTTCAAAGTTAGGAGGGGAAACAGCTAAGCTGCAGATTGTATGAAAAAGACTTGATATCAGATAACTATGAACTCAGCATTAACCTCTGATAGTGCTTAGAAAAGCAGATTTTTTTCTTAGATTCACTCGAGAGCTACTCAGCATCTGGATTGAAAGAAGTCATGGTCTTGCTGAACTCTGTGCTTGGCAGAGCAGATCTGTCTCGTTCTGTGCCCAGTTCCGAGGTGCCGGAACACTGCCGGGATCTGGAGAGGGGTGGGGGAATCTGGGATTCTGACCTGGGGGAAGGGCCAATTTCAGGAAACACCACAGTAGTCTTCAGGTACTGGGGGAGCTGTGGGCTGAGCGTGGTGCTCTTATTTTGAATGTAGAGCCCAGGTTAAGGCAGAGCCAGGATGTTACAGGGAGGGGCCTGTCTAGTCTGTTTTCCCGTAACTGACTCGGCTGTGCCCCTGCAGCCTGTCCTCCACAGCAGCCCAAGCCAGGCCACGGGACTATACAGCCTTCACTCACTGTCCTTCTCGTCTTAGATGACGTCCAGGGCTTGACTGGTACTGATCCTCTGGGCCCCTGCCCACTACATTTCTGTGTCCTTGAAGCTCCTTAGTTGAGCCCATGCTGGTTCATACCTTTGAGGGGTACCTCTCACTTTGTTCCCCAAGGGCAGCGTGGATGATAGAGCATGCTGCTTCAGCTGTATGCTGTACATACTCTGACCTTGGTTTTTACTAAAGGATGAGCCCCTCTTCGCTGTTCATGCATATCTCGTAGACTGGGTTCCTGGAAAGTGGGCATTTGGTCCTAGTCACCTTCAGACACCTGTGTGTTCTATCTGTGCCTTTCCTGACTAGATTCCTAGAGCATTGGTGTTTGGCTTGCCTTTACTCAAAATAAGTGTTCAATGAATCTTAGGTTGAGTCCATAATGACTTGCTTCATAACTTTTTTTTTTAAGAGTCAGGGTTTTGTGCTGTTGACCAGGCTGGTGTGCAGTGGCATGACCATAGCTCACTGCATCCTTGAACTCTGGGCTCAAGCGTTCTTCTCACCTCAGCCTTCCAAGTTGCTAGGACCCCAGGTGTGCATCCCCATGCCCAACTATTTTTTTTTTCTCTTTTATTTATTTATTTATTTATTTTATTTTTTTTTAGAGACAGAGTCTCACTTTACCACCCTCGGCGGAGTGCCGTGAAGTCACAAGACCCACGGCAACCTCCAGCTCTTGGGCTTCCGCGATTCTCCTGCCTCAGCCTCCTGAGCAGCTGGGATTACAGGCGCCCGCCACAACGCCCGGCTGTTTTTTGGTTGCAGTTCGGCCGGGGCTGGGTTTGAACCTGCCACCCTCGGTATATGGGGCGGGCGCCCTACTCACTGAGCCACAGGCGCCACCCTTTTCTCTTTTTTATAGAGCTGAGGTCTCGCTATGTTGTCCAGGGCGATCATGAACTCCTGGCCTCAAGCTATCCTTCCTTGACCTCCTAAAGTATTGTGATTATAGGAGTGAGCTCCTGCTCCCAGCTCCCAACTTTTTGGTAGTTAGATCCTTTAATACTAGACCTGTGACTGATGAAGCCTTTTTTGTCAGTGACGTTGCACGTGGGATCTCCTACAAATAGCCTCCAGGGTATTTTCCATTTCTAAGAAGAGTCTGTGGGTTGATCTTTAAGTGATCTTTTATCTACTATATGTGGAAGACAGAGAGCCCTTTGTTTGTTTTCCTCAGTAGGTTTTAATTACATGATCTCCTTGTGGCTGTAAAGGAAACTGGGGAGCTCCCTGTGTGGCCGTGTAATTAGCTTTAAGCAGAGCTCCTGGAGCTGTCGATCCTGTCCTGAGGAGCCAGGGCACCCGGACACAGCCTGCTGCGTGTTTTGGTATTTCAGCCACCCAGACTACAGCCTACTAAATGCAGCGTTTGTTTTTACAATGAGAGCAGTTTGTGTCTCTACTCATGCCTAACATAATTATTATTATTATTTTTTTAGAGACAGACTCATTTTGTCACCCTTGGTAGAGTGCTGTGGCGTCATAGCTCACAGCAACTTCCAGCTCCTGGGCTTAGATGATTCTCTTGTCTCAGTCTCCCAGTAGCTGAGACTACAGGCACCCGCCACAACGCCCGACTATTTTTTGTTGCAGTTTAGCCAGGGCCCGGTTCCTACCCGTCACCCTCGGTGTGTGGGTCTGGTGCCCTACTCACTGAGCCACAGGTGCCGCCCAACAGATAATTATTTTAAATAAAAAAACCCAACAGGTATCTGTAAGTTAATATGATTATAGCTAAGGGTTTTACTTTGTTTTTTTTTTTTTTTAAACAGAGCCTTAAGCTGTCGCCCTGGGTAGAGTGCTGTGACATCACAGCTCACAGCAACCTCCAACTCCTGGGTTCAAGCGAGTCTCCTGCCTCCGCCTCCCAAGTAGCTGGGACTACAGGCGCCCGCAACAACGCCCAGCTATTTATTGGTTGCAGCCGTCATTGTGGTTTGGTGGGCCTGGGGCTGGATTTGAACCCACCAGCTCAGGTGTAGATGGCTGGCGTCTTAGCTGCTTGAGCCACAGGCACTGAGCTGGGTTTTACTTTTTATAGCTCTTAATACATTGATCTAGAACTGGGAACAAATTTTCTGTTCTAAAAATGATTTTATGTGAGATGACATGGTTCTTAGTACCTTTAAAAATGAAAAATTTGATTAAGAATACCAGCACTGACCTATAGGACAAGTAGATAAATCTAGAAGGAGCTGAGCAGTTTTAGCATTTTTTTTTTTTTTTTTGAGACAGAGGCCTACTTTGTTGCCCTCGGTAGAGTACGTGGCATCACAGCTCACAGCAACCTCTAACTCTTGGGCTTACATGATTCTCTTGTCTCAGCCTCCCAAGTAGCTGGGACTACAGGCGCCTGTCACAACGCCCGGCTATTTTTTTGTTGCAGGTGTTTAACAGGCCTGGGCTGGGTTTGAACGTGCCACCCTTGGTGTATGTGGCTGGCTCTGTAACCACTGTGCTACGGGCGCTGAGCCTAGTTTTAGCATTTTTATAGTTAGTTTCTGTCTTATGAAATGTTCATTAAGATCAAACTCTGAGATTCCTGGGGAAGTTCTTGTGTATGGGTACAGTGGAAGCCACAGAGAGTGTGGCAGAAGGAGAGTGGGGTTTGGATCCAGACTGTTGTCCCTACAGCAGCAGTTTTCAACCTGTGGGTAGCAAACCCCCCCCTTTTTTTTTTTTAAGTTAGAAAAGTCTCTTTTAAGTTTTTAAATTAAAATTTTACCCGGCGAGGCAGAATTCTGCTTTAGGAAATAATCCACACAATCTCCTCCAGCCCCATATGTGCACCCCCCTGCTGCGCTCCAGGGGGCCACGTGGGCTGTGGGCAGTGGAGGCGGTGAAAGGTGGTTGGGGAGGAGGGCGGGAGCCAGGGTGCCTGGTGGCTAGGTGGGGATGAGGCCCAGAAAGGGCTGAAGTTTGCAGGAGTGGAGCAGGCCACTGCCGTCATGGGGCTGTTGCTGCTCTGTAGGCCCTCAGAAGCTCGAAGCTTGGAGAACATGGCCAGTGCGTCGGGGAAGTTGGGTGGCGTGGCAGGTGTGTTGCTGGGAGCACACATCATCTGGTGGTGGTGGTGACTGTTGGGAATGTTGGTCTCCTGGAAAAACGTGCTCAGGGTGGTCTCGAACTGCCAGTGGGCCGCCTGCAGCAGCTGCTTCGCCTGGTTGGCAGCGCAGCTCGCGGCCAGCACAAACTGGTTGATCATGACCTGGTGCTGCAGCTTGTCCATGTTCACGGACATGATGCGACCTGGGGCTCAGCGGCGCGGAGGCCGGCCGCCTGGGGCTCGCGCTCACCGCTGCTGCTACGCTGCGCGGCCGCTTGCCGGCGAATGTTGTGCGGTAACCCTTTTTAACAGTGAAAGTACATTGTGTCATTAGGAAGGTTGAGAACCCCTGCAGGGTGGGCGATCCCAGGAGTTACTGACACTCCTTGATCCTCAGTCCCTTCATCTACCCGGGCCCACGTGGGTCCCTTGAGGCTTCAGTAGACAGGCACTGGGTGAGTGCTCCCCATTCTCAGTCCCTTCGTCTACCTGGGCCCCTTGATGCTTCAGTAGACAGGCACTGGGTGAGTGGGGCTTGGTGCCTGACTCTGGGGGAGGCCGAGGCCTTCACTGGCTTTCCCTCTGACTTGGGAGCAGTGTATCTATTTCGGTGTTTTTAAGAAATACTATTTCACAAATATACATGAGACATAATCATGAATTATTGTAGTTTGAGATTGTTCTTATCACCTAGATGCTTACGTGATCCTACACCCTTAGCCACCTGAGTAGCAGGGACTATAAGTCGGCACTACCATACCTGGCTAGTTTTTCTATGTTTTGTAGAGTTGGGGCTTGCTGTGTTGCTGAGTCTGGTCTTGAACTCCTGCTTGGAGTGCTTAGATTATGGGTGTGAACTGCCACTCCCAACCTGACATTTACTTTTTATTCCTTTCAAACCTCAGCTTTGCTGTAATGGAGGAAGTGATGGTGACATGACACCCCCCACCTTTTTTTTTTTTTGAGACAGAGTCTTACTCGGTAGAGTGCTGTGGCGTTCACAGCTCACAGCAACCGCCAACTCTTAGGCTTAAGCGATTCTCTTGCCTCAGCTTCCCAAGTAGCTGGGACAACAGGCCCTCGCCACAACACCCTGGTATTTTTTTGGTTGTATTTGTCATTGTTGTTTGGCAGGTCTGGGCTGGATTCGAACCTGCTAGCTCTGGTGTATGTGGCTGGCGCGCTAGCTGCTGAGCTACAGGTGCTGAGCCCGACATCATACCCTTGAGAGAGTTGGGGACAGGATGGTGGTAACTCCCCCCCACCCCCCCTTATACCTCTGAAGGCTGTGCATCATGTCTGTCCTTTCCCTGCTGCAATCTCTCAGGCTCCCACAGGGCTCCAGGGAGAAGTCTCAGCCAGGTGGGGCCCAAGATCTCCTGGTGATTAGAATCTGTTTCGTATGATCCTTGCTTTTAATAGAATCTGCGGAAGCATTTTTGATTATTTCAGTGATTGGTAGATGCTTTTGGCATTTAATAGGTAGTGGCCACAGAATACTAGATTCAATATAAAAGCAGTTCTATAAAGTGGAACTTTCCTGTGACCTGCACAGCTTTGGAATATCTTGCTAGATGATTTGTGTATGTAGGAAAAATACTATTAAAACTGAACCTAGAATTTAATTACATTTAAATAAATAGCATTTTTAAAAAATGTAATTTCAGTGTAAGTGGAATTTTTACAGGTTGGAATTCTCTATAGACATGGAGGGGAAGTTATTTTGTTCTTAGTTTCACTGGGTGTATTAGGGTTCTCCCAAGAAAGAGAACCAGTAATATACATATATACACATGTTTCATACATGTAACTGATATGTGTGCTTCTGTCACATATAGCCTGTGGTTCAGTTTCTCTGGAGGAAATATGAGTGTGCAGAAGTCTCCCCTTATCCACATTTGAGCTTTCTGTGGTTCCAGTCACTTGTGGTCAGCCATGGTCTGAAATATTGGATGGAAAGTTCCAGAAATTAACTTTTAAATTGTGAGCTGTTCTTAGTATTGTGGTGAGATCTCATATTGTCCTGCTTTATCCCCCTGGGACGTGAGTCCTTTGTGCAGTGTGTCCAGGCTGTATGTGCTGCCCGCCTGTTAGCCACTCGCAGCCACGCTGGTTATCAGATCAACTGTCTGGTGTCACAGGACTTGTGTTCAGGCAACCCTTATTTTACTTAGTAATGGTTCCAAAGTGCAGGGCTGATGATTCTGGCAAGTTGTTATTATAATTGTGGTATTTTATTCTCAGTTATTGTTGTTGGTCTCTCACTGTCCTAAGTTATAAATTTGACTTCATCAATAGGTGTCTACAGATGGGCCCTGACTTTCTGTGGCTTAAGATTTTTTGACTTTATGAAACAGTAACAGTTTCAATATAACATACAGTAGTCAGTAAATTGAAATATTCAGCACTTTAAACTAGGCTTGGTGTTAGACAACTTTGCCCAATTGTAGGCTAATTTAAGTGTTCTGAGCATGTTAGATGTATTAAATGTATTTTCAACTTATGACGGGTTTATCATGACATAGCCCCGTTGTAAGTCCAGGAGCATCTGTATGTATAGGAAAAAACATGGTGTATATAGGGCTCAGTTTTATCTGTGGTTTCAGACATTCCCTCGGGGATGCCCTCCTCAGATAAGAGGAGACTACTATGTAAGAAGAGATTTATTGTAAGGGATTGGCCCATGCAGGTATGGAGGCTAAGAAGCCCCAAGACCTGCATTTGGCAGGCCGGAGACCCAGGAAAGCTGATGACATAATTCCAGTAAGAGTCTGAAGGCCTGAGACCCGAGAGAGCCAGGGGTATATGTAAGCTGTCTGAAATCCTGCATCCATCAGGCCTGAGACACAAGGAAAACCACTGTTTCAATTTGAGCCTGACTGCAAGAAAAGACAATGCCCCAGCTCAGCAGTCAGGCAGGAAGAGGTTCTTCTTACTAGCTCCATCTAGTCAGGTCTTCAGTTGGCAGAATGAGGTCCCCCGACTGATTAAAATGTTGACCTCATCTAGGAACACTCTTACAGACTCACCCAGAACCACACCATCAGTCAGGTTGATAAAATTAACCATCACACTAATCATGGTTCTTCTTTTTAGAAACCCATGTTATTAATAGCATTCATGACAGATAGTGTGGTCTTTAAGTTGCCACACCACATGCCCAAATGAAGACTGTTTGTAGCTGGGTCATAGTGATTCATAGTAATTTCTGAGTATTTTATTCCTAATAGTAGTCTTGTCTGGGGTGGCGCCTGTGGCTCAAAGGAGTAAAACGCCAGCCCCATATGCCGGAGGTGGCAGGTTCAAACCCAGCCCCGCCCCCCCCCAAAAAAAACCCAAAAATAGTCTTGTCTGAAAATCACATATTGAAATTTATGTTTATTTATTTATTTATCATTGTTTGGGATTCATTGAGGGTGCAAAGAATTAGGTTACATTGATTGCATTTGTTAGGTAAAGTTCCTCTTATAATTGTCCGCTCCCCAGAGGTGTGCCATACACCATGAACCCCCCTTCCTGTTCCCTCATTTTCCTACCCTCGACCTTGTATTATATCGTCTATTGCCTTCATATTATAGAACGAGTACATTGGATTCTTGCTTCTCCATTCTTGTGAGGCTTTACTAAGAAGAGTATGTTCCAGGTGAATACAAAAGAATGTAAAGTCGCCATCTTTTTTAGTGGCTGAATGGTATACGTATACCATAGCTTGCTAATCCATTCCTGGGTTGGTGGGCATTTAGGTTGTTCCCACATTTTGGCGATTGTAAATTGAGCTGCGATAAACAGTCTAGTGCAAATGTCCTTATGATAAAAGGATTTTTTTTTTCCCTTCTGGGTAGATGCCCAGTAATGATATTGCAGGATCAAATGGGAGGTCTAGCTTGAGTTCTTTAAGGATTCTCCACACTGCCTTTCAAAAAGTTGTATTAGTTTGCAGTCCCACTAGTTGTGTAAAAGTGTTCCCTTCTTTCCACATCCATGGCAGCATCTGCAGCTTTGAGACTTTGTTATGTGAGCCATTCTTACTGGGGTTAGGTGATAACTCAGGGTGGTTTTGATTTGCATTTCTTTGATGATTAGGGACAATGAACGTTTTTTCATGTTTAGCCATGTTAGCCATGTGTCTTTCTTCTTTAGAGAAAGTTCTATTCATGTCTCTTGCCCAGTAATCTATGAGATTGTTGATTCTTTTTTTATTGATTAATTTGAGTTCTCTGTAGATTCTAGTTATCAAGCCTTTGTCCAATTCATAATATGCAAATATCTTTTCCTATTCTGAAAGTTGTCTGTTTGCTTTAGTTGTTGTCTCCTTAGATGTACAGAAACTGTTACTTTATTATATTTTAGTTGCTATGTAATGTAGATATTTTCAGATATATACATATACTATATAATAAATAAATTATTTCCGAATTTCATTTCAGGATAACAAATGTGTACTTTAAATAGTTTCTAGAGAAAGGGTATTTTGGGTCTGATGCGGATGAGAAGGGAACATCTGAGAGATCTCAAGCTGCCAGGTACCTTGACCTGGCTGCATCTCAGCATCTGTAAACCTTTGGCTGTGGATTTTTTTTTTTTTAATAGCTAGGTTCTCACCCTGTTGTCTGGAATAGAATGCAGTGGTGTCTTCGTAGCTTAACTGCAATCGCAAACTCCTGGGCTCAAGTGATCCTCCTGCCTCAGCCTCCTAAGTAACTGAGACTACAGGTGCTGTCAGCTACCAGGCCTGGCTGATTTTTTTGTTTTTTGTAGAGACGGGGTCTCAGGTTGGTCTCAAACTTCTCATCTCAGGTGATCCTCCCATCTTGGCCTTCCAGAGTGCTGGGACTATAGATGTGTGCCACTACGCCTGTCCTGGCTGTATTTCTTACCTCCTAGGACATCTGTAAAACCATAGTCCTTCTCCGTATCAGACATTTTACAGTGTTGAGATATGCTTTCCAGAGGTCTTTGTTTGATGTTATTCATTAAGTTGTTTTTTTAAAAAAATTACATCAAAAAGAACCTTCAGCTTTATCGAAATATAATTTGTATGCCATACAGTTAGTTCCCCTATTTAAAGTGTAAAGCCTAAATGATTTTCAGTGTATTCACAGGATTGTGCAATTGTCACCATAGTTTAATTTTAGAACTTTGCATCATCCCTAAAAGAAACCCTGTTCCCTGGGTGGCACCTGTGGCTTGGTAGGGTGACTGCCCCATATACCGAGGGTGGTGGGTTTGAACCAGGCGCTGGCCAAATTGCAACAAAAAATAGCTGGGCATTGTGGCGGGCGCCTGTAGTCCCAGCTACTCAGGAGGCTGAGGCAAGAGAATTGCCTAAGCCCAGGAGTTGGAGGTTGCTGTGAGCTGTGACGTGACGGCACTCTACCAAGGCGACAGTGAGACTCTGTCTCTAAAAAAAAATAAAAGAGAGAAAGAAACCCTGTCCCCATTCAGCAGTTAGTCTGTATCCTTCTTACCCCTAACCCTTGGCAATCACTAATCTACTTTCTCTGGATTTGCCTTGTCTAGGTAATACATATAAAACATGGTCCTTTGTTTTTGGCTTCTTTTATTTAATACAGATGTTTTATTTATGATGGGTTTATATCCTGATAAACCTATCCTGAAAGTTGAAAACGCATTTAATACACCTAACTCACCAGACACCATAGTTTCGCCTTGCCTATCTTAAACATGCTCAGAACACTTAAATTAGCCTACATTCGGACAAAATCATCCCACACCAAGCCTATTTAATACAACAATGGTGAATATGTTCTGTAATTTATTGACTACTGTACTGACAGTGAAAAACAGGAGGAGTGTATGGGCACTTGAATTACAGTTTCTACTGAATGCTTACAATGCTTTTCACACCATCATAGTCGAAAAATCATAAATTAGGGGCCATCTGTATAATGTTTTCAAGGTTTGTCCATGTTATAAGATCTGTCAGTACTTCATTTTCTTTAATAATATTCCATGATTGGATATACCACATTTGTTTACTCATCTTCAGTTGATGGACACTTGCAGTTGAAACAGTTATTAGTATTGGCTATATAGAAAGCATGTAAACATCTGTATGATAACATGTATCCAATAAGTAGCAAATACAGTATGTCAGTAAGTAAAAGGTATTTTAAATGCTAACAAAGAATTTTCTTATAGTTTAACCGGGAGAATTTTGGGGAGTTTGTGTTGTCTCCGTTTGGGGGCCATTATGAATAATGCTCCTATGATCATTTGTGCATGAATTTTTGTGTAGACCAATATTTTAACTTCCCTTGGGTCTGTACCCAGGTGTGGAATTGCTGGATCGTAGGGTACCTCTGTTTAACCACTTGAGGAATGGCCATGCTGTTCCCCAAAGCAGCTGTACCCTTTCATCCCCCTCCAGCCTCCAGCAGGGTCTGAGGTTCCACTTACTCCTCGTTTTCCAACACGGGTGGGTTGAAGTAATAGTTAATGAGGTTTTATTTCTGGAATAAAGACAACAGGAAAGGAACAGTCTTACATTGTCCAGTAAGGTGGTCACCAACCACCTGGAATTTCAAATTAATGCAAATTTAACACCTTAACTGCCATGTAAATTGTATCTAACTCTCGCTGGTTTTGAGCCTGGGGCCTCTGGAGGCATCTGTAACTCACATGTGTCTTGACCTAACAAAACACCGTGACCCCAAGGAAGAAAAAGTTTTTCTAGTATCGTTAGTCAATGTGTTAAGATTTGGTTCCTCAGACACACTAGCCACCTTTTAAGTGCTTAATCATCACAGGTGGCCAGGGGCTACCACATAAGCACAGACTGATGTGTAAAACATGTTTATCATTTCAGGAAGTTCTATGAGATAGTGCTGGTTTAGGAAATGTTAATTTGACAGGGCCTGGAAGAATTGGCTGAGTGGTGCAATAGAAAGCAGCCTGGGCGTGAACTGGGAGTTGAGAGGGAGGAAACGTTGGGGAGCCACTTACAAGACATAAGACTTAGAGGAAAGAAGCCAGAAAGTGAGAAGCTACTTGGTTTTCTGTAGTAGGTGGAGTTAGCGAATGGATCCATTGTATCCAGTTCCTTCAATTTAGATGGGAAAAGCATTTGTTGCAAGCTGGCAGGGATTATTATCAATAACTGTATTTCACCTCTCTGGAAAGGGGTGGGAGGTAGATGGCAGGGCTGAACTGGAGGGAGCACTTCCTCTAGGTAAAAAGGGGTGGGAGATAGATGGCAGGGCTGAACTGGAGGGAGCGTTTCCTCTGGGTGGAAAGGGGTGGGGGATGGATGGCAGAGCTGAACTGGAGGGAGCACTTCCTCTGGGTAGAAAATGGTGGGGGATAGATGGCAGAGCTGAACTGGGGGGACCACTTCCTCTGGGTAAAGTGGTGCGGGATAGATGGCAGGGCTGAACTGGGGGGAGCACTTCCTCTGGGTAAAGTGGTGGGGGATAGATGGCAGGGCTGAACTGGGGGGAGCGCTTCCTCTGGGTAAAGTGGTGGGGGATAGATGGCAGGGCTGACACTGGGGGGAGCGCTTCCTCTGGGTAAAGTGGTGGGGGATAGATGGCAGAGCTGAACTGGAGGGAGCGCTTCCTCTGGGTAAAGTGGTGGGGGATAGATGGCAGGGCTGAACTGGTGGGAGCACTTCCTCTGGGTAAAGTGGTGGGGGATAGATGGCAGGGCTGAACTGGAGGGAGCGCTCACTCAGGGCAGGTTGCTCAAATGGAAAGGAAGTTGAAAGCAGAAAAGAGTGAGAGGGGTAGGTAATGGGATCCTTATCACACACAGCCTTTTTTGTTAGGAGTAACTGGGAAGTTGTGGGAATCTAGGAAAGCACCTCTGAGGTTTTGTTGTGTTTTGATTGAGGATAATGATTTGGCACTTTTTCTCTAAGGCCTTTATTTGGAGAGTGAAGTAGAGTCTCCTTCACCCTGTGTCATGATTCTCACCCCCAAAACCAGTTGGTATAGTGTGTATTGTGTCAAGACAAAATAAATGTGGAGTGTTTGAGCACTGCCTAGAGGTAAAATATTCATTGGGACTATTGGAATAAGCTTTCTCATTTCCAAAAGGTTTTCTTTTTTTAAATTTGTTTTGAGACAGTCTCCCTCTATCATCTTCGGTAGAGTGCTGTGGTGTCATTTCTTACAGCAACCTCAAACTCCTGGGCTTAAGCGATTCTCTTGCCTCAGTCTTCTGGGTAGCTGGGACTACAGGTACTTGCCACAGCACCTGGTTATTTTTTTCTATTTTTAGTGGAGACAGGATCTCTCTCTTGTTCAGGCTGGTCTCAAACTCCTGAGCTCAAGCAGTCCGCTTGCCTCGGCCTCCCAGAGTGCTGAGATTACAGGTGTGAGCTACTGGCCTGGCCTCTAAAAGGTTATTGTATTTTTATTTATATGTAGAAATCTTCATAAAATAGACTGGGTTTTTTTGTGCCCAAGATTTCTCAGAATCATCAGACATAAATCTCCTTACATTCAAAATAGGCTTTCATTTTTGATAATTGTATTATTCTACCCAAAATAATCCATGGTGTCTTCCCAACCATGACATTATTATAAAGACAGCTTATCTAGCTCAGTTAACAAATGTATATTTAAGAGGTTATCTGGCTTCAGCTTTGTGTGCTGCCAGTATTTTTCTAAGTCCTCTTAACTGAAATCAAGTTGTGTGCCAGACAGGTGGAAAAATCATTGTCATATTTCTCATAGGCATATTTTCTGAACCAAAAATTGGGACTAATGTGTTTGTTTGTGTGTTTGGAGATAGAATCTCAGATCACCCTAGCTCATAGCAACCTCGAACTCCTGGGTTCAAGCAGTCCTCCTGGCTTAGTTCCCAAGTAGCTGGGACTACAGGTTCCCACCACAACACCGGACTAGTTTTTCTATTTTTAGTAGAGACAGGGTCTTGCTCATGGTCAGGCTAGTCTTGAACTCCTGAGCTCAAGTAAATCCACCGCCTAGGCCTCCCAGAGTGTTGAGATTACAGGTGTGAGCCACAGCACCTAGCTGGAGCTAATGTTTGATGTAGAATTTCTGTGCTGCCGCTTGGTAAAAAAGGTATGCTGGGAAATAAGTTCAGGTCCTAAATGTTGGCATTTTTGAGATATCCTGCTGGCTTATGTAGGGTCATCATATCCGGTATTTTAAGTGAGGATTTTGCTGGATAATTTGGAACGTAGAAGAGGAAGCCTAATTAACAAGTAAAAAGATTTTTTCAACTTTTATTTTCTATAGTAGTCTTTAGTTTCAAACAACTTTATCACATGGTAAAATTCTCCTTTTTTTTTTTCTCTTTTTTTGAGACAGAGTCTCAAGCTGTTGCCCGGGATAGAGTGCTGTAGTGTCACAGCTCACAGCAACCTCTAACTCTTAGGCTTAAATGATTCTTTTGCCTCAGCTCCCAAGTAGCTGGGACTACAGGCACTTGTCACGGTGCCCAGCTATTTTTTGGTTGTAGTTGTCTTTGTTTGGTAGGCATGGGCTGGATTTGAACCTGCCAGCTCTGGTATATGTGGCTGATGCCTTAGCCGCTTGAGCTGGTAAAGTTCTTCTAAAACAAATTTCTCATTTTTTTTTCTTTTTGAGAAAAATCTTTCTTCTAGAATTCTACCAGATAGGGCTGGTCCAGAGAAAGCTTTCTTCCAGTTTTGTCCTCAGTCCAATGCCCTTTCTTTCCACAGATTAGCTTGTAAATGCATCAGGAAGAGGCAGCCCAGAATGAAGAAAGCAAGCAGGGGTGCCGGCTTAGCGCCGAAAGCGTCTGGGACAAGTAAGACGCAGGCGGCGGAGAAAGTGAGACCCGAAAACAGCTCTTCAGCATCCACAGGAGGGAGACTGGTAAAACCTGGAACAGCAGCAGCATTGTCAAAGGTATAAAAGTGGTGTTAAAATGCTCCATGCGTTTTAGGAAGAATGATTTTAATATGATGTTTAATCTATTAAACGAACTTTGTTCAGAGTGTGCCCTCTGCTGGTAATGGGAACCATGGCTGTGAAGCTTACGGTGGATTTCAGTGGTGTTTCTGGTCTGTCTTCATGAATGAAACAATAGGCTTACGTATGAAACAAAAAATTGAGCACCTGCCTTGTGCAGGGCGCTGTGCTTGTGCAAGATGGAGGTAGAGTCTGCCTTCAAGGAGCTCATGGAGGAAAGGATGGAGGTGAGGCCTAAACATGACTGACTAAAGCACACATGGCAACGTCAGGTGCCCTGGGGGAGCAGTAAAGCAGTGGGAAGGTATTGTTTCTGTCCCAGGACCGTGTGAGCCAAGTCCTACAAGATGACCAGGGTACTCTCCTAGGACTTGTAGACAGGGGTTTTATCCTCCCCTACCTCCTTATACACCGTAAACGGCTGCTCTGTTTCTGGCAGCTGCTCCAGTATTAATCCTAGTTAAAATGGAGTGATGTTAATTTATTAGGTGTGCAATTGATTTTCTTTACACTCCTTTGGAAGCCAGGTTAGTTCTTGTTAGTATCTATAGGATAATAGCTAATTTGGAGGCAGACAGACCTGGGCTATGGTTAAGATTGAATGTGGGAATTTATGAAGCTGGTTAGTGCAGGGCCTGCGGCATAGCAAGTGCTTAGTAATTCATAGGTGGTAGTGTTTTTACTGGTTAGCTCTAGAAGCTTTTCTCAGGTCAGAATTGATCCCTGAATGTAACAGTTTTCTTTTTCTATTTTTTTTTTTGGTAACAGTTTTCTTAGGAGGCATCCTCAGTGTCTATGTTGGTTTGGGCCATCCAAGGGACAAGATCACTCTACCAATTTTTGGCTGGTCAAATCTTAAATGTCATTGTACAGAGATCCACGCAATCATATCCCAGCCTTGCTCGGGCCAGAATTCATTTGTTCTTTGCTAGTTTGCTTTAGGATTGTCATTGTTTGGGTAGAAACTTTGACTCTCTGCAGAAAACAAGGAGGGGGTTTCAGCTAGTCAGGTGAAGAGAAACCAACCATGACGGGAAACATGATCTGTTCAAAACTCTTTTGTCCAGGCATGGCCTTGATAGATCATGGCTTAATTATTTTAAGAAACACCTCAGGAATAGCTGATGAGGGACTTCCTTATATATGTTGAAAGATCTAGCAGGAAATGCTGGTTTTTTTATTTCAAGATTGTCATAACTAAACCCTGACTTATTCTGTGGGCTTATGGGCTTGGGAATGCCCCCGGATTTTCTCCTTGCCCAGACCTGATGAGTTTCTAGGTGTCATCTTAGGGCCTTGGAGGATGATACCAGAAGACCCCTGCCCTGTGTCCGTTAGTCTGAATAAGCACCCTGAGTTACTTCTTTGGTGGCAGTGCTACTAATCTTTCGTATAATACAGGCAGCCACTTCTGACCTAACTGGTTACTCACTTGCTGAGCTGCCTTTGGAGTGTCGTCTCCGTGTGCCTAGGTGACCTGTTCTTTATGTGACTGGAAGAACAGGTTGAAACATTGGCATTGGATGTGCACTGCCGCCTGTCTTCTGTTTCCTCCGTGTCAGTGGCAGGCAGTGTCTTTGAAGGTTTACAGTCGAGTGTTTACTGAACAGGCAGGTCAGATCTTCTGAGGCTTGGATCTGGAGGGGCTGGTGGTTTGGGCTTGAACAGTGAGTACTTTTCCATTGGAAAGCTGTATGCCTGCTCTTGCCAGCGCATGCCAGCTGCCCAAAGCTTTGGTTATACTGTGTTGGCAGGTTTGTTTAAGCAGTTTGTGTGTGTGTGTGTGTGTGTGTGTGTGTGTGTGTGTGTGTGTGTGTGGTGGGGAGGGTTGGGGAAGAGGTGGAGCTATTTGGGAACACATTGCCTGGATTGGACCAATTGATTTTACTTAAGAAAGAAGGAAAAAAAAATGATTGAATAGAGATGAAAGTAAGAAGAGACAGGAAGAAGAAAATAGTGAAGATGAACAGAAAAATTAAAGGACTTTAAGAACCTACAAATTTTTAAGTGTTATTTTGTTTTTCTAAGTTTTCATATTTTATGGTGCTTTCCTGGCACACAGATTCCTCCCACAACTTGAATTCCTGTGACTATGATGGAGCGTTGATGATTAACCAGGTGAATAAAGTGTTTGGCTTAATTATTTAGACATCTGGTGTACATACTCATTCACGTGTGGACGCCCATAGCCGTGTATCTGTCCTTGTGCGGTAGTCTTATGACATTCTTTTCATTTTTTTTCCTTTCCTTTTCTTTCTTTCTTTTTTTTTTTTGAGACAGAGTCTCACTGCGTAGCTCTGGGTAGAGTGCTGTAGTGTCATAGCTCACAGCAACCTCAAACCCTGGGGCTCAAGCGATTCTCTTACCTCAGCCTTCCAAGTAGCTGGGACTACAGGTGCCCACCACAACGCCCGGCTATTTTTTGTTGCAGGTGTTTAGCTGGCCCAAGCCGGGTTTGAACCCACCACCCTGGGTGTGTGTGGCTGGCTCTGTAACCATGTGCTACGGGCAGTGAGCCATGACATTCTTCTTATAGCAGCTCTCATTTCAAATGTCATGTGAGGGTAGATTTAGTTGAGGGTTAGGGAGAAAAGCGCTTTTGATCCAGGTCACTTTGCTGATGGGAACTTCCGTAAATACTGAACAAAGCACTACTGCTGTTCACAGTAGTTTTGGGGACCTTATTCCCACTCCTGGTAGGAGCTGTGATATCTGGCTTCAGGGCTTTTCACAGCCATTGGAAAGGATTATTTTTCATGTAGGGTTGGTCTCCTATAGGCCTGTGCTTTCCAGAGTTCACATGCTCTTCAGGTGTTAATGATTAGTGCTTATAGAAGTCACATGCTTTCTCATTATACTGAGACTACTTTTTTCTAAAAATTGAAAGGTTGGACTTAATAAGCTTTAGTTGGAATCTAAGTGATCAATATCTCTCAATGATTATTTGTCCTCATACCCTTGCAGTGTAAAAGTTAGTTCACCAGTGTGAGCAATCTACCGCTGAAACTTGAAAGGTAAAGTTTGAAAACTAATCTTATTGAGATAGGGATGCAGACTATGAAATTAAACTTGACCTTGAGAGGCATGTGTATTTTGGTGGTAGTATTTCATTAACTTCATCTGGAATGTTTCCATCAAATGATTTGCATTTGCTAAAAATGTGTTCTTTCGTTAATTTCTTGTTTTTGGATTCTTGCTGATGGGGATGTTTTTGTGTGGGAGCTAGCATGCATTTACAGAATTTTGTAGCAAAAATGGAAAGAAACAGGGAAACAGCAGAGAGCCTTGCAAGTAGCTTAGTGTAAAAGGCAAGTTGGAAAGTGTGGAGTTATTTTTTGCTTTGTTTTTACTTTTTTGGTGTAGTAAAGCATACATACAGAGAAATTCACAAATCAGTAGGTGTCAGGCTTACTGACTCATTGCCAAGTGAGCAGGCCGTGCAGCCACCCCCAGGTCAGGAGGCAGAGCACATCTGCCCTAGAAGCTTCCCTGGTGCCCCTGCTTAGTCGCTGCCCTTCCTGTCCTTTCCAGAGCAGCTACCATCTTGACCTCTAGTGCCAGAGATTAATGTTGCCAGTTTTGATCAATATAGAAATGTAATCAAATGCTGCATTCTTTTTACATGTGTCTCATTTTCTTTTTCTTTTCTTTCTTTTCTTTTCTTCTTCTTTTTTTTTTTTTTTTTTTTGAGGTAGGATCTTGCCCTGTTGCCTGGGCTGGAGTGCAGTGGAGTCATCACAGCTCACTGCAGCCTCAAACTCCTGGGCTCAAGTGGTCTTCCTGCCTCAGCCTCCCAAATAGCTGGGACCACAGGTGTGTGCCACCATGCTCTGCTAATTTTTCTGGTTTTTTTGTAGAGATAGGGTCTCACTTGTTGCTCAGCCTGGTATCAAACTCCTGGCCTCAAGTGTCCTGCTGCCTCAGCCTCCCAAAGTACTGGTATGAGTACAAGCATGAGCCACAGCACCCAGCCTGTGTGCTGCATATAGTGGTATTTCCTTCACTTCTGGTAGTTAGTGACTCATGGGATGAATATACAGCAGTTTATCTTTCCACTGTTGATAACATGTGGAATTTCCCCTTTGTGGCAATTAAGAATAATATCGTTGTAAACATTTTTATACATGTCTTTTAGGACAAAAGTGCACCCATTTGTGTTGGCTTTGTAACCGTAGGTGAAATTACTGGGTCGCAGGGTATACACAGGTTCAGATTTAATAGGCAGAGCCAAGTCATTTTCCAGGTAGTTACCAGGGTCCAGTCCTGCTTTCTTCACATCCTCACTTGCACTTGCCTTGTCACTCCTCGTTCAGGGCTGTGGAAGGGGTTGTGTGAGTGGTTGTGCATGGTCTAGTTTGCATTTGTGTTGGTACCAATGACATTGACCTTTTCATAGATTCTTTTTAAGGTGCTGATATTTAGATAGCCTCTTCTGTGATGTGCCTGTCCATGTCCCTGGCCCATTTTCCTGTTGTGCTGTTTTGGTTTTTCCAAATTTTTTTTATTGTAATATTTATCATCTTAACTGTTTTTTTTTTTTTTTGAGACAGTGCAGTGGTGTGATCATAACTCATTTCAGCCTGGAACTCCTGCGCTTAGGTAGACCCTTCTGCCTCATCCTCCTGAGCAGTTAGACTATAGGTGTGCATCACCATGTTCAGCTAATTAAAAAAATGGTGGTTTGTTTTTTTTTTGTAGAGACAGTGTCTTCTTATGTTGCCCAGACTGGTCTCAAGTTCCTAGCCTCAAGCAATCCTGTACTGGCCTCCCAAAATGGTGGGATACGGGTGTGAGCTCTTATGTCTGGCTCTATCTTAATCATTAAGCATTCAATTCATTGCTGTTAAATCCATTCATATCATTGCGTACCCATCACCACAGTCCATGTACAGTTTATCATCTTGTTAAACTGGCGCTCTATACCCATTACATAGTAACTCCCCATTCTCCCCTTTCTCCAGGCCCTGGCAACCACCATTCTACCTGTCTCTTATGAATCTGACTACCATAGGTGCTTCATGTAGGAGAAATCGTACGGAATTTGTCTTTTTGTGACTGGTGTATTTCCCTTAGCACCATGTCCTCAAGGCTCATCCATGTTGTAGTATTTGTTTTCCCTTTTACTCCATTTCATCTGTATGCCTGCTTCTGTTTATTCATTCATCTATCAGTAGCTACTTTGCTTCCATCTTTGGGCTGTTGTGAATAATGCTGGTTGCTGTGAACATGGGTGTACAAATATATTTTCAAAGCCCTGCTTTAAGTTCTTTTAGTTACGCACTGAAACGTGGAATTGCTGGATATGGTAATTCTACTTTTAATTCTTTGAGAAGCAGCCATGCTGTTTCCTGCAGGGACTGCACCGTTTTACATTCCCTTTAGTGTATGGCAGGGGTCCACTTTCTCTGCATCCTCTGCCACACTCACTCTTGTTTTCTGTGATAGTAGCTGTCCTTGTGGGTCTGTGGGATGCCATGTCTTTTTGTCGTGGTTTGTAGTTCTGCTAGTTGTGAGCCCTTTTTTACAGGCTGCACGTGTAGTCTCCTGCTTCGCCTTGTTTTTCTGCTCCCTTAGTGGTATCTTTTAATAAACAGAGGTTCTTTATTCTAATGTAGTCCAATTGTTAATCTGTACTTTATGGGAGGTTTTTTTTTGTGTGTGTGTGTGTGTGTGCGTGTTTTAAGAAATCTTAACTCTTACCTTGGCCAAGAAGATGGGCCCCTATATTTTTTTCTAGAAGCATTTTTGCTTTGCATTTCATATTTAGTTTTTGTTTTACATTTTATATATAGATCCTCAGTCTGTTGGGAATTAATTTTTTTTTTTTTTTTTTTTAGAGACAGAGTCTCACTTTTTTCCCCTTGGTAGAGTGCAATGGCGTCATAGCTCACAGCAACATCTAGCTCTTGGGCATAGCTGATTCTCTTGCCTTAGCCTCCCGAGTAGCTGGGACTACAGGCGCCCACCACAACGCCCGGCTATTTTTTGTTGTTGTTGCAGTTTGACCAGGATGGGGATCGAACCCGCCATCCTCTGTATATGGGGCCGGTGCCCTACTCCCTGAGCCACAGGCGCCACCAGGGAATTAATTTTTTAAAAGCTTTTTAGTTTGAAATAATCTTAGGCTTAGAGAAAATTTGAAGGATATGTACAAAGAATTATCCAGTATACTCTTTACTAAGATTCTCCACATTTTAACCTTTTATCATGATTATTTTATCACTTCCCTAAATATGCATTTACATACAGATACTTTTTTCTTGAGCTTTTTCAATGTAAATTGTAGACAATGCTCCTTTGCTGCTATTTCAGTGTATGTTTCTTGAAAAACAAGGATGTTCTCTTTTGTAATCATCTTACATTTAGAAAATCAGGAAATTGACATTGATAAAATGCTAGTATTCAATGTGCAAACTTTCATTAAGTTTTATCAATTATGCTAATGTCTGTTATAGCAGAAGGGAAAGTATTTTTTTTCTGGTCTAGGATCCAGTCCAGGATTATTTATTACATTTAGTTGTTGTATTCTTCATTCTCCTTAAATCTGGGTTAGGTCCTCAGTCTTTGTCTTTTGTGACTTTGGCAATTCCAACGTGTGCAAGGCAGTCATTTGATAGACTGCTTGTACATTGGGGGTTGTGGGTGTTTCCTTGTGGGTAGGGTTAGGGTGATGCAGGAATGTCACAGAAACCATGTCCTTAGTCAGCATTTCTGGAAGCAGATGGCTTCCATCTGTTATGTTACTGGTGATGTGGCTAGGATTCTTCACTGTCACATTACCATGCTTCTTATCTTTTCTTTTTCTTTCCTTTTTTTTTTTTTTTGGTGAGGCGGGTCTTGCTTTATTGCCCAGGCTGGAGTGCAGTGGCATCATTGTCACTAACTGGAACCTTGAATTACTGGGTTCAAGTGATCCTCCTGCCTCCCGCCTCCCAAGTAGCTGGGACTACAGTCATGTGCCACCATGCCTGGCTAATTTTTCTATGTTTTATAGAGATGGGTGGTTTTGACCTTACTCTTGCACAGGCTGGTTTTGACCTCCACCCTCAAGCAATGCTTCCTCCTTGGCCTCCCAATGTGCCACTGTGACTGGCCCTCCCTTTTGTAGTTATTACAGTAATTATCTTGCTAAAGATAGCTTGAAACTCTGTAAATATATCCTTTTTTCTTTTAAACTTTTACCCTAATTTCTGAATTTTTTGATAAATGCTTTCAGAATCAATTATTATATGATTTTTGCTACATGGTAATTTTCTAGTTCCATTATTTCTTCTGTATTTATTAGTTGACATTCTATTAAAAGGGAGAGTTTTTACTTTCCCATCATTCTTTTTTTTTGAGACAGTGTCTCACTCTTGTCACCCGGGCAGTGGTGTCTTCATAGCTCACAGCAACCTCAAACTCCTGGGCTCAAGCGATCCTCCTGCCTCAGCTTCCTGAGTTGCTGGGACTACAGGCACTACAGGTGGGTGCCACCATGCTTGGCTTATTTTTCTGTTTTTTTTTTTTTTTTTTAATAGAGATGGGATTTTACCGTTGTTCTGGCTGGCTCATTCATTTATATTATTGTGGATTCATGGAGTCTTATTTAACGGGCAATAAATTGTTAAGATCATTTCATCTATCTAGTGATTGACTGATTGGTTGATTGATTGATTGAATGCTTTTTCCTAGAAGAATACTTTTATGTTTTAGAGCCAGGGTCTCCCTGTGTTCCCAGGCTGGCTTTGAACTCCTGAGCTCAGAGTTGCTTTTGCATCAAACCTCCTGAGTAGCTGGGGCTACAGGGGTGAAATTGTACTTGGGTAGGATCACTTCTTAGGTAAGGTAATTAAGTATGAAGTGTCCAATTTCCCTAAGTGCTAAGGTTGACAGTTGATGTCGCTAACATTTCACTTTGACACATCTTGGGTTTTTGTGTTTTTGTTTTTGTTTTTTACTGTGAAGGTACATTGTCATTTTCACAAATGCACGTTTTGACTTATGAATAATCAAAGTTTAAGTATAAGTTTAGGTGTGAACTTAAATTTTTTTTTCAGCGCAATTTGTAAAACCAGGGATAAGTCAAAAATTTGTGTTACAATAATCTTCCTGTTATTCAGCACTCAAGGGGATTAGTAGGTTCTGGATAAACGTAGTTTCCAGTTGCTTGAGAGTTACTATTAAAAGTGGGCGTAACTGATTCTATACTCCACACCATAAACTGTGTGTGGACCTGATATTAATATTGAAATACACTAACTAAAAACAAATTAAGACAAGGGCAAACCTCACTTCCTATAAAACGGTGTAACTATCATAAAACAGCTTTGTACATGTGGTCAATACACTGTTCAACTTTACTACGTTATTTTTTAATTTCAGGTAACACATGAAGAGTTAAAACTGTTACAGAGAATACTTGGTAGCTGTGTGATGCATGAAGTGTGGGCTTCCTGATGCCCCGGCACACCACATTTAAACTCTGATTTTTTTTTGACCTGGATTTGCATGCTGGTTGCTCCAGTTCTGGATAATGGGGAGCTTACTATATTTAGGAATATGAATATGAATATGAGTTCCATCACAGACCCAATGAGGCACAGACATGTGGAAATATCAACAAATATTTGGGAACAATGTGGCTAATAACGCACAGTACATCCATGGTCGGAGAAGTTGTGTTCTGGTGATTTTAATTTTGAAAATGAGCTACAAAGGCAACCTGAGACCAAAGCAGAGAATGATGAGCTGAAAGCTGTAGTGGAAGCAAATCCATCTACTTACAAGTTAACAGCAGGGTTTGACGTAACCATCCCAGCAGTATTGGACCATTTGAAACAAATCAGCAAAGTAAATAAGCTATATAGATGGGTTCTGCATGAATTAAATGAATGTCAGAAGAGAAATCATTTCAAAGCTTGCCTTTCTTTGCTGTCATGACATAAAGGGAGGTCATTTCTACACCGTCTTATATGTGATGAAAAATGGATTCTTTTTGACGGTCACAAGTGTTAGGCACAATGGTTGGATAAAGATGAAGAGCTAAACAGTGTCCAAAACTGAATTTTCACTAAAAAAAGCTAAGTGGCAGCACCTATAGCTCAGTGGGTAGGGTGCCGGCCACATACCTCGAGGCTGGCAGGCTCAAACCTGGCCTGGGCCTGCTAAACAGCAATGACAACTGCAACAACAACAACAACAACAACAAAAATAGCCGGGCGTTGTGTTGGGTGCCTGTAGTCCCAGCTACTTGGGAGGCTGAGGCAGGAGAATCACTTAAGCCCAGGAGTTTGAGTTTGCTGTGAGCTGTGACGCCACCGCACTCTACTGAGGGTGACATAGTGAGATTCTGTCTCAAAACAAAACAAAACAAAACAAAACAAAAAAAAGGACATTTCAGATTTAATGACCTAATATTTTTATGCTCAAATCATCCCTGATTTAACAGTGGGAATGACTTCAAGCTGGCTCCTGTGTGTTGTTTTTCTTTTTTTACATCTACCATTCTTTGAGCCTTAGCTGCTTGATCCACAGATGCCAAGCCCTATGTCTGTATTCTTCAGTGTTCTAATTAGAAAAGGAGGCTGAATTTTATCAAATGCTTTTTCTCCGTCTATTTAGAGGATCGTATGGTCTTTGTTTTTGCTTCTGTTGATATAGTGAATCACATTTACGGACTTGTGTATGTTATACCAGCCTTGTATCCCTGGGATAAAACCTACTTGATTGTGATGGATGATTTTTTTAATGTGTAGCTGTTATCTGTTCGCTAGGATTTTATTGAGAATTTTTGCATTTATATTCATTAGTGAGATTGGTCTGAAATTCTCCTTTTTTTAGTTGGGTCTTTTCCTATTTTGGTATTAGGGTGATATTTGCTTCATAGAACATGTTAGGAAAGAGTCCTTCTTTCTCAGTTTTTTGGAATAATTTTTGCAGTATGGGTATTAGCACTTTTTTGAAGGTTTGATAGAATTCTGGTGTGACGTCATCTTGACCAGGCATTTTTTTGTTGTGAGATTTTTTTGTTTCTTCTATCTCAGTTCTTAAAATTGGTCTATTCAAGAGATCTATTTCTTCTTAAGTCTAGGGAGAGGATGGGATTCCAGGTATTGATCTATTTCCTCCACATTGTGAAATTTCTGAACATAGAGTTTCTTGTAGTACTCAGAAATGATCTCTTTTTTTTTTTTTTTTTTTTTTTTTTTTTGTTATAAAATTGTTTTAATTGAGTTCTTTCTGCATTACAAGCCATCCGGATGGGCAATGGAATGTGCTTGTGGTTACTGTTTGCTCCATGTTACAATACTGAGCCTGGAATTGGGATTGCTGTTATCAAAATATACATCTGTGTGTCACCATAAAAAACCGCGTGTTGCTGCCCCTCATGTCTTACAACAGGTATAAAAAATTATAAATATTTACACCCTTGTTACACTCCTTAATGGAAATTCAGGGATCCAAGGAGAACCTCCCCCACCCCCAAGGACATCCTTGCAGAGAGGCTGGAGGGGAACAAGAACAGTTAAGACTCAGGACCTTCGTCCCACCATCTGGGTCCCAGCATCAGAGGCAGACAAAAAACAAATGAAACTTTGGTCCAAAATTTGAAGGAAAAAAAACAAAACAAAACAAAAAACCCTGAAAAAGTTTTAGAGAGCTTGTTTTCCTAGGTGGATTACAAGTGAAGGCGTGGAATAAGGCAACTGGAGGTTATGCGCAGAGGAGGCAAAGGTGGGGCGGGGCCAGCACCCCTTCCCTGAAGCTTGGGGTTTTCTAAGAAAGGACCTAGGGCTCCCTGGGCCCACACCTGCTCCAGAAACTAGATCCTGCCTGTGACTTAATTACAAGGAATAAAATAAAAAGTACAGTATACAAGGTAATACCACAAGAAAGAAATTTAGATTATACTCATACCATTGTATCATCTTGCTATAAAAAGTTATTTAAAACTATTTCTTTTGCATATAAATGAAAAAAGATTAGAATATTTGGTCAACTGGAAATATTGCTAGGCACAGATGTCTGCAACTGCATCAACGTATAATACAAAGATTATGATGAAAAAGCTCCAAGGCTGAAGAAGCAAGGGGACAGTGCCCTCTGGCTTGGGTCTTGAGGAGGGTGCTGGGTGGCTGGGGGAGAATCACGTCACTTGATTAAATGGTAGGGGTGTCTGGGTGCAGGGCACCTGCCAGCCTCAGGCACATGATTGGGCAGGAGCCTGCGGGGCTACTGTGCCTTTATTTGAAATGTGGGTCCCACCCCCCCCAGCTCCCCAAAACACCACAGGTAGCTGTGCAGCCGCAGGAAGGCAGGATTCTAAGGCACGAGAAAGCCGAGTTGTGGTCTGGGGTGCCCACCTGTATGCCCCATGCCCAACACGCCCGACAAGGCACAGCCCATGGGTCTGGCCCTAGGCATTTGGGGGGGGGGGGCGCAGTAAATTCCTGCTGCAGTCACCAAGAGCCTGAGCTGTCACCGTCACCACAAGGTTAGCAAGGTGAACTAGATTTAATTTTTTTAAAAACAGGTAAACTGATTTTCTCTTTAAAAAAATAAAATCTCTGGTCTGTTAAGGTCACTTCAGCTGCTTTTTAAAGTGGCTTTTTTCTGGAATGATGGAAGTTGTCACCAGGGAGCCTGGCCATGGGGGCCCTGCACCCCTAGATGGTGGACTTGGAGAAGGACACCCGCAGGTGGTGGTTCTCACCGAGGTCATGGTTGTGCAGGTCAATGAGGGCCTGGACAGCCTCCTCCACAGATCCCATCTGGATCAGGGCCATCTTGCGGTCGTTCCTGCAAGACATGGGTCAGGATGGACCACAAGAAGCCAGAGGGGAGGGCAGCAGCACAGCCCACCTCATACTCACTGGAAGAACTTGAATCCTTTGACGACCCCACCATTACTAGAGAAAAGGATCTTGAGGTCTTCCTCAGATATTGAGGGCCTGCAGGAAGACGGGAGCAAGTGGGGACCACTTAGTTGTGGGCCACCCTGTCCTGTATATGCAAAGTCAGGGGTCAGGGTGACCTAGTCTAGACCATGGCTCTCGGAGGTGCTAGAGAAAGCATTGGGGCCTTTCAGGGGTCCAGAACTAAGACAAAGAACATCCATAACAATGTGAAACAGCCGTGGATTTGTGAAAAAGTTTTACAAAAATTTATCACTTAAGTTAAAACACAGGCATGCTGGCTCATGCCTATAATCCTAGCACTCTGGGAGGCAGAGATGGGTGGACTGCTTGAACTCACGAGTTCAAAACCAACTTGAGCAAAAAGCAAGACCTCGTCTCTACTAAAAATACAACAAACTGAGGCAAGAGGATTGTTTGAGCCCAAGTGTTGGAGGTTACTGTGAGCTATGATGATACCAAGGCACTCTACCAGGGCAACAGATTGAGACTTTGTCTCATTTAAGTTAAAACACAGAAAGTTTACTACAGGTCATAAGTATCCCTTATTGAAAATGCCTGGGATTGCAAGTATACTGGATTTCTGAATGTTTGCATTAATCTGGGGAGGGGGGTCCCAAATATTTCATCAATTAGCCTATCTTGTGAGCCTTCAGGTTTCAGATTTTAGAATTCTGAACATTTTACTTTGGGGGGGGGGGGGGAACCGTCTCGTTTTGTCACCCTGGGTAGAGTGCCATGGCATCATAGCTCATAGCAACCTCAAACTCTTGGGCTCAAGTGATCTTCATGCCTCAGCCTCTTAAATAGCTGGGACTACCAGCACTCGCACAGCTGATTTTTCTATTTTTATAGAGGTGAGGGTGTCTCACTCCTCCTCAGGCTAGTCTCAAACTCCTGAGCTTAAGCAATCATTGGCCTCAGTCTTCCAGAGTGTTAGATTAGAGGTTATTTTGGGGGGAACAGTTTCATTTTGTTGCCCTTGGTAGAGGGCTGTGGCATCACAGCAACATCAAGTTCTTGGGCTCAAGTGATTCTCTGGTCTGAGACTCCCCAGTAGCTGGGACTACCGGGACCATCACAACACCCAGCCATTTTTTTTTTTTTTAGAGACTTGGTCTGGCTCAGGCTGGTCTGGAACCTGTAAGCTCAGGCAATCCACCCACCTGGGCCTCCCAGAGTGCTAGGATTACAGGCATGAGCCACTACACTCAGCCCACATTTTAGGTTTTAGATCAATCTGGATGCTCAACCTGCATTCTATAAACACAAGGAAGGCAAAGTACTGACATGGCAAGATGACTAAGTGAAAGCTCTTGAGCTCTTGGCATCACAACCACCCACACCAAGCTCCCAGGGACTTACGGGATGTTTGAGAGATGCAAGGTGGCTGAGGGTGGGAAGATATTCTGGAAGTTCTTGGAGCCAGGCTTCTTGAAGCGGTGCAGGGGTGAGTTGCCATAGTCCTTGGTGAGGCCCTGGTCTTCCTGGCCCTCACGGGGCAGCTGCACATTCTGATGCTTTGATAGTGTGATTCGGATGGGCTTTCCATGCAGCTTGTGCCCACTCAGGTGGCTCATGGCTGGGGACAGTGGAAAAAGGACAAGGCATGACCCAGTGCCAAGGTAGACACATAGCACCCATGCCTGTTTGACCCTTGGAACCCCCTTACCCAGCTGGGCCTGGTTCGCATCAGCCATCTGCACCAGGGCATTTTCCTT
Organism: Loris lydekkerianus; assembly: GCA_963574355.1. Classification (NCBI taxonomy): domain Eukaryota; kingdom Metazoa; phylum Chordata; class Mammalia; order Primates; family Lorisidae; genus Loris; species Loris lydekkerianus. Next base: position 3,682 of record CAUYPK010087127.1, on the reverse strand, counting down.
TTTGTTGAACAGGATCTTCACCCTCTGCACGTCACCGTAAACGCCTTCAAAAGTCCAGGGATGAGGGAGCCTCTGAGTCCCAGCTGATACACGCCCTTCTCCCCGTCTATCCCTCCTAGACCTTGCGCACCCCCACAATGCTTGGCTCAGCCCTAGCGGGTTTGCTTATTCTGCCACTGGGGAGCCTGCATCTAGCAGCCACTGGGCACATTAACAGGAGCAAATGAGTTCAGCAAAAGTCATATAAACTCCAGGGACAGATAAACTGCCAAAGAATGATCACTTTCGCATGCTACCCACATGTTTAACTCTCTGAAAAGCATGCAGGGTGATAAACCATGCGTATCTAAGGGAGCGAAATAAAATATGCAAACCGGAAGCAAACCATGTAATGAGGCAGAATGCCAGGGAGCATCAGAATGCCGAACTGCAAACTCATAGTACATCTCAGGGCATAAAAAAATAACCTCAATTAAATGAAAACAAGGTAATAAAAGTGTGAATAATAACATACCGAAAAGAATAAAGAGGCTTTGGGGTGTGACTCTCTTTAGAGAACAGCAGAGCAAGGCAGCGGAGGGACAGGGGAGAGGGAGAGGTCAAGGGGGGCGAGTTGCCAATCGTCCACCACGAGGAAGACAGTCCCCGCAGGCGTGCAGTGGTTGATGGATGATGAAGTTGTCAGGATGTTAATATTCAAGGGCAGGTTGGTTTCCGGAGAGCAGGGTTTGAGGGGGAATTTTTGTTTTTTATTTATTTATGTTTTTGTTTTGTTTCAAGCAACAACAGGAAGCAGAAGTACCGTGCAGTCAGTTGGCAAAGAAATTCCGGATCAGGGCAAGAAAAAAAATAGGGAAAGGGGAAGGGGAGAAAAGAAAAAAAAGTAGCAAAAAAACACAGGTCAGTAAATACATAAGAAAATCAAGTAGTGTCCATCAGTCACGCTCTACACACATTACAAGTTATCAGGTTTACCTCAAGGAACACAATAAAAGAAAAGCATCTTCACTCACACAGCACGCAGGAGACAATACTGCCCCAGTGGTCTTCTGGAAAGGCCAAATTCCACACCACTCCCCAATCTGAAAGGAGCACAGCTGCCCCCAGGGGGCAGCCCAATCCCACTCCAGGTTAGAGCCAGAGAAGCTCAACCTCACCTCATGGTGGTGCAGGGCTGATGCACCTGCTGGGCCAGGTGACAGTGCAGTCCCCTGCGGCTGTGGTATAGATTAAGTTCTCTAACCACGATTACACAGGCAATGAAGTGGAGTTTTGAGTCTGTTAGTTGACGGCTTCACTAGGAGTAATCTAACTCAGAACAAGCTGGATGGATAGTGACAAGCTCATGACAAGCTCATGACAAGGAGGCAGGAGGCAGGAGTGGGTGGGAGGTGAGTACCACTCTACCTGGAAGCCTCAAGAGAAAGTCACAGGAATCGTCAGATAAAAGAAGTCTGAAATGTTGATTAAATGTTAATTCCATCAATCAAGAATTAAATATTCTGAGCCTTTATTATCTCATCCAAGCTCTCTGAGCCAAATTTAGCCACTCTGACAAATACAGAAAGCTGACATGTGCATCTGCTGTCCAAGGGCTGTCCACGCCCAAGCATGTCCAGAGGAGCAGAGCACACACTGGGTCTCTAAACTGTACCCTGCTTGGCTCTGAATGATTTTTTGATTGCCATGGACAATGAAAAATGTCAACTCTGAATTACTATAGAATTGGAAAATGCAAATCAAGTTGTTAAAGAAAACAGGAAAACTCAAAGCAATCTTGGGAAAGGAGAATATATGTGAGTGATGTCAGCAGAGTGGGCTGCATGGGACATGACTGCAGACACGGAAGGGAAAACAGCGCTGATCCAGGACCAATGTGGCAGGCACTTGCGGCTGACCCAGAGGCCACACCTGCTCTCCAGCATGGCCAGTAAGACCCAAGACCAAGCACAAGGACCCCTGGGTGCTTCTCTGGGAAACAGCCTGCAAGAGATACCCACATACCTCGGGATTGAGGTTGCTGACCAGCAAGACAGAGTTTCCAGCCCCTGCCAGGCCTGGGATAGCAATCCGGCCTGCTGCCGCCGCCGCCGCTGCTGCCGATGGAATGGCCAAGGGGGCTAGGGCTCCATGAACGTTAGGAACAGAAAGGCCTGCAAAGGAAGAGGCAGTCAGGAAATGAGCAGCAATGCCCTCATTTTACCACCAAGAGGGAGAACAGACACTTTCCCGTCCTCATGCATAAAGGAACCAAGACGGGAGGCGCCTCTGGCTCTACCCAGTGTGCCTGTAGGGTATTCCTGGCATAGCCAACTGGCTCCTGAACCAGCATACCCACCTCTCCTCACACAGCATGTACACTGTGCTGGGGTTGGACCCATCTGCATGCGCCCAGACAGCACAAAAAAGCTCCAGTTCCATTTATGCAGACACAGGCCCTCTGCAAGCAGAGCCTGTCCTGGGATGCGCCCGGCCGTGCGCATGCCGGTGCCAATTCCTCCATGCAGACGAGGCACAAAGGACGGGCCCACACTGCTCCGTCCATGGTCAGCACTTGGGCAGGTTGCCCAGCCCAGAAAGGGAAGCGGGAAGGCACTGGCCACGCACACATGTGCCCGCTGCTGCCGCTGGCTCATGCTGCTCAGCCTGGGAGGACACTCGCTTACCAGGCACTCAAATTCAATCTACTAGGGACACATCCCTCCAACCACTGTCGGTCCTCGAGCTCGCCCCGGAAGTGCTTGAAGGGAACCAGACCACAAAGACTGTGCAGTTAGTGGCTTCTTGCCAACGCCAACGTCCGATACCTGAGCTTTACAGCCCTGCTCTGCCTGCCCTGTACAAGCTTCCTCTGTGGAGGTGTCCTGTGTTGACTGCCCCTCTCCCGGGAAAGGCCCATGGCCAGAGAGGCCAGCCAGCCCACACTGGCTGCCCATGGAAGCGAGCTACTTGGAAAGGTGGTGTGGGCATGCAGATCAGCTGTGGGGGATCAAGATCAAGTGTTTGAATACCTGCAGCTTGAGGAATGGCAAAGGTGGGAGGGAAACCAGCTCCTGCATACGGAGAGGCTGAGATTATACCAGGTGCACCTAGAAATAAATGAGACACTAATCATTGCACCCACAACCTCCACCGCGAGCAAGCGCCGTGCGTGTTGGGTGAGCCCCAAACCCGGCTGGTGGGCAACTCCCCAGAAGAGCCTTCGCGGGCAGATCCGCTGCTCTGTGGGGGGATAGAGAGCCATGTGTCCAGACATGGGGGTGCACTGGACTGTGTTGTGCTGGCCGTGCAAGGAACACAGGAGCCAAGTCTTCCTGGGTGCAGAGCCCAGGGCCACACGCCACCGGGGCCACCTGGACTGAGCGATGCAGCCTGTCCCCTGCACATGCAGCCTAGGTGCCCAGCTTTGGGTAGCCAGGTCCCCGAGTTGCTCAGAAGAATGACTCAGAGTAACCCTTTATGCATCTTTCTGTACACATTCAGTGCCACACTAGGCAGCATCGTACCGAAGGCGGCAGCCATGGTCTGGTCCAGCGAGGGCTGACTATCCCCAGAGGGCAGGTCTGGGCGAGTATAGTCCCGGCTCTTATCGTTGTTGTATTTGACATTTAGACTGGTGAGCTTGGAGAAGTCGATACGCAGAGTGCAGCAGGCATTGTAGATGTTCTGCCCGTCCAAGGAC
>CAUYPK010087126.1:0-21235 GCA_963574355.1 Loris lydekkerianus | reverse complement strand
GAAGGCTATAACCCAACTATACCACAAGACTATGAGGAAAGGACCAAGGAAGGGGAAGGGAGGGGGGAGGTTTGGGTGGAGGGAGGGTAATGGGTCGGGCCACATCTATGGTGCATATTTTTATCTATAATAAAAAAAATACAATTTAAAAAAAAAAAAGAGAGATACAAAAAAAAAAAAAAAAAAAAAAAAAGTATTTTAGCCTCTATTCATTTTGCTGTAGGCTGACTAAAGTTTAGATAATGGAATGTTATGTTCCAGGGTGGAAACGTGAATATAACAACACATCTAAGAAAGAACAAATGTTTATAGAGGTGTGATTTCTTTTTAAGTTTTTTTTAAAAAAAAAAAAAATGGTGAGTCTCTTTACCCCTTGTGTGATTTAGTAAGTAATTTGAAGGAACAACAGTTGAACTAGAATTTCAGGATATCAACTTTTTGGAAGCTAATGCCTTGGCTTTCAAATGTTGTTGGGGTTGAAAGAAATCCATGCAACTTCTACAATACAAGGAAGCTTTCATTTTCTCTCAAATGACTCCATCAAAATGAATGTTTACCACTTCTGAGATACACATTTTTCACTCACCAGACTTTGGCTAACTAGTACAAGATGAGCGAAACCATGAAAGCTCCTACAGTTATCATAATTTCTTTCTTCAGTAGGTCCTTGGTCTTGGAGATCGGAAGAATGAACCCATGGAATGCATATCAGTGGTAAGACAGGATTTATTAGACAGAAAGGAATACAGAGGAATAAAAAGCACCAGGGCTTCTGGCAAAGGGAAAGACCAAAGTCAGAAGTCTCCACATGGGTCCTTTGTCTAGTAGTATATGCAGTCTTGAGAATTACAAGTGGCCAGGACTTGGTAGGTAGAAAAATACTTTTTTCAAGGTTAATAAGTGCATGTTAACAAATGAATGGATACAGTCCTTTCCACTCAGGGCAAAATGTCAGGGCATTCCCTTCAAAAAATTGCCCAGGCCTAAGAAACCGGGGTCCCTTGTACAGGCCTTGAATGGGAGAACGCTGTATCACTACCTTCTTTTTCCACAGATAATATTTGTCCTCATTGAAAGATCTATACGATCTTCACACCTTTTTCCTTCTACACTATATTTAATAACTGTACCTCAATGAGAATTGTTTCTCCAGGCCACCTTTCTCTGTCCCACACAGACATGAAAACATAAATGTCCTGGGCTTGGTGCCAGGTCTGCTACTATATTGTAAAGATTGAACTAGTTAATAACTGTGAAAGCACTTTGTATATTCAGAGGTCTATATCTCTGATTGTTAACCTTTGAGGAGATATAAATGCCTTTGTGACTATGATGAAAACCATGGATTATTTACATAAGAGGACTGAAATAATAGACATTATAATAAAATCAATAATAAAAACCGAAAAGTGCATACTTATCACACATGTATATATCACCACCATAAAGAGTCACAGAATTTTGCATATAATTCTAAGAAACTTGTTGAGCTCTCCAAAGTTGCTAACGTTTCCATAAACTCTAACTTAAGAACTCCCGGTCTATGGTAATATAAGAAATCATCATCATCATTATTACTATTATTATTATTATTTTCCTTTTATGAGACAGAATCTCACTTTGTAGCCCAAGCTAGAGCGTCATGGCATCAGCCTAGCTCACAGCAACCTAAAACCCCTGGGTTCAAACAATCCTCCTGCCTCAGCTTCCCAAATAGCTGGCCATAGGCACTTGCCAGAACACTTGGCTAATTTTTCTATTTTTAGTAAAGACAGGGCCTTGCTCTTGGTCTGGTTAGCCTCAAACTCCTAAGCTCAAGGGATTCGCCTGCACGCTGAGTGCTAGGATTATACGTGTGAGCCACTGGGCCCAGCCAGAAATTACTGTTTTGAATCATATGAAGGAATCTTCTTATTGTAAATTATGTGGAGGAATTTTCAAACAGAATGGCAACTCTCCATTCAACTTTATTTTTATTTTTCTCTGGTACCTCGTTGCATGCCAGTTTCATTTTTCTCTCTTATTATTATTTCAATAAACATTTCATGATTTTTTTTAAATAGTTACTATAGTTAAATTCCTGCATTTACCAATATTTCAGATCGATATTAAAATATTAACTTTCGCAAATGCATAAGATTGATGGTTTCCTGTTTCTATTTTTGTCATCACTGTCTCCAAATCATCTATAACCATTTTTTCCTCTCTCTCTATTTTCTTGTAATCTGTAAACATTTTTAAATTAACATACTAATTTGGAGGCTTGAATTAGTTGATTTAGCAATTTAATAGTTCAGACTTTATTTTTTTATTCTTATCTTTTTATAATAATTATCAGTAAAAACATTTTTATTGATAATTAATTAAACCTGGAAGTTTGAAACTGTAAGAAAACATCACATCTTTAATTGCTTCTAATCCTATCTCTTTTTTCTAGTCCTCTATCTACCGACCCTGCTAGCCTGTCCCTTCTTTGCAGTCACTGACTTTTTAAAGAAGTAATACAATCAGACACTTCTTGTGTTGATGAACTATATATTTTGATAGCTTTTAAAATGTATTTGAGAACTTTACAAAGAATTCTCATTAAACATTTCTGCACTTCAACTCCTACTGGATTCCAGTTTAAAAGAAGCAAACAACCTGCCTGGCTACCTACCTGGCTTGCTTATTGGCCAAGATTAAGTTTAAAATGCCTTTTTAAGAAATATTAAACCCAAATTTCATTAAGGATTTTAAATTACATACTTCTAAGATGCCTTTCATAAGCCTCTGCTCCTTTTTACACAACAGCATTTTTATTTTGCTTCCAAGTTATATTTAAAGTAAAAAAGGTACACTGACTACTGCATGCCATATTGACTACTGACTAAGCATAGTAAATAAAAATAAAATGGTTGTGCTATACAATACAACTTTTCCATGTTGCAGATAGATGCAAATATCTAAACGAAGAAAATAAAACCATAAAATAAAATGTATGAGTTTTTTAAATCGTCTTTGAGATGGGGGAGGGAGATTATATTTCTAAACTTGAAGTCTAAATTATAATGATAGTTTTGAAGGCTAAGTTGCACAGTCTCAATGAAATAGTATACCTTATTTAAAAAAGTATAAGAGAAAAATATGAAAAGAACAATGTATAATTTTAGGAGTGAGAGAACTGGTGTGAATGGGTTTGGGGAGACATTTATAATGGATGTTATATTGTTTAAATTGTTACAATAGTAGTAATAACATCTACAATTAGAAGCAGCTGGTAAAAAATAGCAAAAAATAGACATTATTCTCTCTTTATCAGGACTACTTTTATTCAATTTAAACAAAGTAATAAAATATTTCCACATGCATTGTTAACTTTTCAATATGTTTCTAATGTTTATACCTGAGAATAAACAATTTACGTTGCTCCCATGAGATTAAGAAATGAATAATAATATGTACAATGGAATCCAATGATGTCTTTAACCAGAAAGAAAGTCATATATTCTACTCTGTCAACTGCACACACTTGTAGATAGCACTGTAAGAATGATATCAACTTGATCCGTGCAAGAGAACATTTTAAATCATATGATTAAAGGAATCAGAGGTAACTCAAAAATAAAAAAAAGAGGATTTTTAAATTATCACAGAAGTTTAAATGCGGGAATTTTAACTGCATTGATATTATGCCATTGTAAGATAATTTTTCAAGGAATTTAAGATTTCTGACAATAAGATAGCTGTTATCTATCTAAAGGATACATGTGCTACTCAAGAGAATACAAATAAATCAAGTGAAACACTGTTGGATGTTAACATTTTCTAAAAACCAGTAAAATTTGGTAAAATATTTATGGGTTCATATTTTTATATTTATATTATTTATGATCCCTTAAATTAAAAAACATACTTTAAATAGTTTGATTACTGATGCCATATACTTAGTTTTTCTAGAATATTGAGCATAGATTGGCTGGCAAATATCTTAAAATGTCTGTCCAACATTAAAAATGATGGACATGGCATTCAGACAAATGCTACCAGCCCCGGGGAAGACTACATCTTGGCTTCTGTTGCAATGTTGAGAAACTGGACTACGCTATATCCAAGTCATGAGCCTTGTAGCAGTGACAATTTCACAAAATTTGGCTTGGGAAAATAATGCTAATTCTTCTCCATAGACAAATTCACGAACTAAGTAAAGCCAGAGATTGTTCCCTCCTGTGGAAAATGTTAACAGTCTAGTTGACTGTGTATCTTTTAAGGTTTAGACCCCTGGGGGAAACTTTTCATGTGAACTGCTACTATTGTAGAGAACACCTGCTTTTAAGTACCTGACGTTTCAAGATTTCATACCACCAACTCAGAGATCGTCATGTATCTTGGATCATCTCTAGGCACAATATCACTGTGCCAACATGCTAATCTGATATTGACAAAGAGCCACGATCTGGAGTGACGGTAGTGGGGAATTTGAGTGCCGTTAGACAGGACCCAACTACACGTGTATGATAGTTGTAGGTAATTGAGAGGAGCACAGACATTCTCAGCATTTTGCCAAAATCCAAGGGGAGGTGTACAAAATACCTGAGAAGAATTTTTATCCCGATCTCATTAATGGGTACAAAAAGACTAGGGACTGATTGAAACTCCAAAGAGGAAAAAATGAGATTGGTACATTCTTTCAGCCAAGGATGCATTTTGGATGAACTATGTATGTACTTGGTGGTCCTGAAGAGACACTGGAGTCCTTTCTAATTACCTTAACTTCGACCATATGATTTAACGTCTTTGCCCTTGAAAGTGGTTGATGATTGTTAGAAATACCCTTGGGGTGTGCAACATGTAATCTTGTTACAGATAATGTAGCTACTATGTAACATGTAGGAGCTATAGATAAGCTGTAAACTTTCAACCCTTTGTTCTGGCTGTAAAATGTCAGTTGGACCCATTTTGGTGCTTTTTATTACTGCATCAAAACCATGCTGTGAATTTGTAGCTGCCATAAATGCTTAATGTAAGAGCTCATTGTGCAATAAAGTGTCAGAACACTGTTTTTAAACACGTTTTTAAAGCAACATTTTACAGCTTACATTTTTTCCCACTGCGTACTATAAAAAGTACAGATTTTCAATGTCACACTCATAAGGAGAGCATAATCATTTCTGGGGAAGCCAAGTGAGGAAAGAATTAAACATTTTCTATCCAACCTTTTTATAAACCCTGATTTTTCTCCCCTCTTTGGCTAGACCACTTCTGTCTTCCTAAAAGGAGAAATTGCAACCTTGGATGAAAATATTTTATTTAGATATTCATTTGGGTGTTTTTGACTGTTTGATTTAAACTTTAAACATGGAGGATGGGCATCAAGAAAAACCCAAGGGTATGGATCCTTACATTTCATCTCAGATTACCATGCATGCTGTAAAATAACTTCAGTATATATTTACCATCTATAAGACCTATGTTTCTTATTGAAAGAAAGTATTTCTCTTGTAACCTCGTTTGAATTGTAATTTTATTTTCACCTGAACTCTCCCCTTCCTACCATCATAACAATTTCTCATTCTCTCAGTTAAAATAATTAGCTTATTTCACCAGATAGTCACCTGATTGTAATGTCAACCTTGAGTTCATTTTGATTTCTTTTCTTATTTTTTCTAATTATTTTAATCTGGAGTTAACTGATAGTCTTTTTGGCCAGATCTCTCTAATAGCTAAACTGAGGGTCTAGTAGACACTGTTAGCCTCAGGCTCCCCTTGTCTGGTACAAACTCATCAAACTTATACCTAAATGTATCACAGGAATAACTTAAGTTTCTGTTTCTGTCTGTGATTGGCAATACCTTGCCTGTAACCATGGGCACAACTGCACAATCTCTACCGTTTAGACAGTACCTGGATGGAGTAATGAAATTGTCACTGAGACCCAGTTTTCGGTATCTCTGTAGCCTGCTTCATAACCTCCTGCAGGGCTGGTAGATGAGAAAACGACGTTCTTGTGGAATGAGTCCCTCTTTGCCTGAAAACTATAATACATGACTCTCAAGGCCTGACGGAGAGGTTTTATCTTTTGTTTTTATCATTATATCCCTAGGAGTTTGGCACAAGGCTGAGCACATAGTAGGCATTCAGTGAATATCTGGGAAATATCTACATGAATTAATGAATATGAATAAATGAATAAAATATACTGCATTCTTACAATCATTTTTCTAAATTTCCAAGAAATTTGATTTAACATTTTCAAGTACTCACATTAGCATTATTCTCAACACAGAGACCAGTGACTTTGTCTCAGAGTCAAATTTCAAGGTAACCCTTGAAATATAGGAGAATGGACATTTGTGTCCAGACAAATTGAACTGTGAGTTGGGGGTCTGAATGGAGTCATTTGCTTTTCTCCCCCAACTCAAACATGAAGTTTCTGTTTTCCCTAACTCAAAATGGAAAATCAAGGCATCATAAAATAGGTAGGAGTTCTTTGCAGAGTGGACTGAGCAACCAGGTAACTTTTTTGATTATAAACTTGACTAATTCACCTATTAAAGCATAGTGACTTTCATAATAGACAGAACCTTTTGAAGCCACTGCCATTGAGAAAAGCACTAACTTTTGAGCTACTCTTGGTAAACATGGAAATAAGTTTATTCTTATTCAGAGGAAAGCATTTGATTTTTTTAAAAACCCAATGAAAAGTGCCAACTATAAAATGCCAAGGCTATTAAAGGGGACGGCAGAAACACATGAGAAGCCTTTTAAAAAGTTACTTTTACATTTCATCCAACCAACTTCTTCTTTTTTAATTTTTTTTTTGGCCACATGGCATGCATCTGTTTAATATGCATGAAATTGGCAAAATGTTTTTTCCATATTAGCTAGTAACAACCTAAGCATTTAGAACATACTGCATTTTTCTGTATTCTAAGAAGTGACAATTTATTACTCATTTAATTTTTTAGATTGTTTTCTAACTATAGACGGGAAAGATGTATATAACACTAGCAGCCACGCTAATCATTGCCTAAAGCTCTTTATTTATAATTTGTTACAAACAGTGAGTCCAATGAAGACACTTTAACCTTAGCTTTCTCTGGTTTCTATCTGGCTTCTGTTATATGGAGTATATGAGTGAATGCGTATTTAAAAAGAACAAAATTTTTTTAAATTTTTTTTAATTTAAATGATTCTATAGATTTATGATGTAAGATAATAAACTTACCTCAGGAATAAACCCTGTATTTATGGATTTAGTTTTACATTTATTAAGCTAATTTTACTCTATAATTATATGTCCTTTGAGGAAAACATTGAAATTTCTGATTTACTTTTATCTTAAGCATTTTTGGGATAATTATTTGTTCAATCCAAGAAATTCAGTTTAGAGAGATAAAATAATAAAAATGTTCCTAAAAAGAATATTAACTTATCAAAATTAGATCCTTCAAACCTTCCATTCTGAAGTACTCAATGGATAAATTCATTTCAGAGAGTGAAGATAGCTTGATGACAATGTTCTACATTCTTATTTTCTATTTGGTTATCAGTAATATGTAATACCATGGTCTGAATACCCTTCTGCTAGAATATTTGGCAACACAAAGGGGAAAAAAGGAGTGTGATGGTGAACTGAAGGAAGTTTCTCAAGGCAGAGCTACTGGGAGAAACCAGAAAGTAGATCCTGACTCCACAATACAAATCACAGTCAACATTCCTGGTGCTCACCAAGTATGCTATAAGAAGTTCTGGCAGATCATTCCACTTTGTACCAATATCAAAAGCAGAGAAATCACCTGTGTTAAACCATCCAGGGCTTTTAGTGAGTAACATTTCAGATAATCACAAAATATCTGTCCCTATTCCTCTTTGATTTGGTGGATTTAATAAATTATTATCCACTGCTTCATACAAGGACAAATGCTATATTTTCCCTAATTTCCCTCAAACAAAACACAGGTGTATATATTTTAACAGAAACTTTATTAAAAGATTTAAATATGATATATTTTTTAAGTATTTAACTCTTACATTTTGCTATTCCACATTTTTATGCTTTAAAGATATCCAAATGCCAAGTTATGTGGTTGGTATAAGTAAACTTTTCATTCATTTATTAATTTTTTGTTTTTATTTATTTGACAAATATTGTTAAACACTAGGCACTAATATGTATACCATAATATAGCGCAGAGAAAAACAGACAAACCCAGGTAATAAATAAGGAAATATAAATCAGGTAGTTATAAGAGAAATTAAAAAATCTTAGGTAATAAAAAAAAAGAGTAGTCCTATTACAAATAGTGTGCAAAAAGATGCAAAAATTTTCATCAAATGAGAAAGGAACTGGAGGACTATTTAGGGATCAATATTCACAGGCAGAGGGAACAATGAAGAGCTAATATATATTTTCAGCTACGTTGAAGGATCTACATCTCTATGAAACAGAGAATGCATTACCCTTGGACACAGCTGCTGTACATTTTAGATCTCTGAGATGGAGAAATACTTGTGTATGTTTTCATTGCAGTATTGAAAGAGTGAATGTTGAAAACAACATAAATCTCCATCCATAAGAGTGATTAAATAAATTGTAATTCAGCTATTCCATGAAAAACTCAATAGTCCTTTAAAAAATAGGAAAATCTATCACAAGTAATCTGAAATAAATCTCCAAAAACATTATTTATAAGAAAATGAGCAATAGAAAAACTTTTCAAAATTAATTTTACTCATGTTAAACCTTCACAGAAACCCAATATCTTCCCCTTATATATTTTAGAAAAAGTTACAAATATTTATAAAAATTGACAAAAGTGATCATCACTGTGGAGAAGACTGAATTAGAGAGCAAGGATGAGTTTTTCTTTTTTTGTGTGTGTATTTTTTTAATTGTTTGGGATTCATTGAGGGCACAAAGGATTGGGTTATACTGATTGCAGTTGTTAGGTAAAGTCCCTTTTGTAATTGTATCTGCCTCCACGCGTGTCCATACACTGGGACTCCCCCATCCCCTTTTCTCCTCCCTCCTTGCCACTCCTTCCTTCCCCTACCTGTGCCCCCTTGTTTAGATCATCCACTGCCTTCACATTATAATTGAGTACATTGTGTACTTGCTTCTGCATTCTTGTGATGCTGTAGTAAGAAGAATGTGCTCCACCTCCATCCAGGTTAATACAAATACATTAAGTCTCCATCTTTTCAAATGGCTGAATAGTATTCCATGGTATACATATACCACAGCTTGTTAGTCCATTCCTGGGTTGGTGGACATTTGGGTTGTTTTCACAGCTTGGCGATTATAAATTGAGCTACGATAAACAGAAGTATAAAGAATCCTCAAGGAACTCAAATAAGACCTCCCATTTGATCCTACAATCCCATTACTAGGCATCTACCCAGAAGAAAAAAAATCATTTTATCATAAGGACATTTTCACTAGACAGTTTTTTTTGTGTGTGTGTGTGTGTTTTTTTAACTTTAAAATATAGTACAAATATTTATATATTACTTTTCATTAAAAGTCATAAATACAAAAACTAACCCTATTTAAAAATAAATAACCATTATCATTCTTTGTATTGGACCAGTCAATTAAGACAGAAGTTTAAAAAAGAAGTTTACTATATAAATATTCTTACCAACATATGGATGATTAAACAACAATATCATCACATTTCTGCAGTACCTTTCATGTGAAAGAGCTTGAAACTTTTAAAGGTAATGAATATTTTATATACATAAAGAGAAGAGCTTTTAGAATTAAAAGGTAGGAATGTCATATACTCGATCAAAATATTTTCATTTTTTACATCAAAGAATGTTATACATTTTTACCTTACTTCTACCATACTATTAACTATTAGCACTTTATGAACTACTGGCATTGCTACACAAAGCCAAAGCAGAATTTAAGAGCAGAGAAAAATAAAATGTCGGTTAAGTCATGCAAAACAAATACAAGCTTGGTCTGAGCCAGTTTGTTGGTGCCCTTTTACTTCATATGCTAAACAGTTCTAATTAGCACTTTAATAAATTCATAACCTCATCATAATGGCAAAACTTTGAACCTTTAATTTTTTAAATAATTTTAAAATAACAAACTGTATTCACTTGGGCTTTGCTCCAATAACTAAACATTCAAGAAATCCTTACAATCTGTTTAGAAATTGGTCATCACCTGGGTTTTTAAAAATCGATAAATTGCCAATTCATATCTACTCTGAATAAATGGTTTTATCTAGATGTATAACAGGTACATGATAAAAGGCCAAAAAATCTGTTGTTGTTCTAAGAAATATGAATTTTTTTAGTGGGCACAAGTGTCCCAATACTTCTTCACAGTAAATAGTATGCTAAAGTTGGTTTTGATTAAATGTTTTAGAGGGGATAGTGGCTTAGAGAACATAAACTAAATGAATAATCAGACCTTCATGAAGCAATGTATAAATAATTTCTTTCAAGCATTCTGCCTTATTATTCTATTAGTGCAGCCTGGTTTCGCTCAGATTTGATTTGCTTTCAGCCAATCGGCATTCTGCTGTTCGGTATTCCAATCAGCTATAATTCAGCCAGCATTATGACAGTTTAAGAACCAGCTTTAGAGCTTAATATGCTGGTGTTTCAATACCACGCAGCAGTAAAAGCTGGTGCCCTAATCCGTCGATGAACCTGCTCAAGTGAATTGCTAGACGCCAATATACCAAGCAGGTGGCTGTGCTCTTAATTAAGTGAAGAACATCCTCCCTGAGGGGCTAGGATCAATTAGATCAGGCTGCCTCTTACAACTGCAGCCACAACCCCCTGGATACTGATTGAGTCTGTGATTGTGAGGGAGGATATAGTTCTAGCTTTCAGAAATTTCTGACAAATGAGCTGCTGTTCCCAGTATTATGTCTTTTGAATTCCTTCAGAATTGTGTATTTGTGTGTGTGTGTGTGTCTTCATTTTTTAAGGGAAAAATGGCAAGGGTGGGTAATGTAGTTCTCTGGAATTGCATGTCATATTTTTAGTTTGCATTGCACATGGCTATCTAACAAAACAGATGTTTCTGAAAACCATTTTGTGATGTGACATTCCAGAGAGTCACAGCTTCAGCCCAGAGGATCACAACAAGGCTTGTACATCAGAGAGGCTGGGGTTAGAAAGTTATAGGAGCTGCACTGAATCAAAAGATATGACAGCTCTAAATTCATAACCTGGCATAGCCACTTGTAGGATTTAAGTGACTGAAGTGTGTGTCTTGACGTGTTAGAGATTTCCAAGAAATGAACATATTAGAAACGATAAAAAAAGAGAAGAAAGGGAGAAGAGGAAGAGAAAGAGGGGAGAACAAATAAAAATAAAAATACAAGTATAAGCAGCAGCAAGGAAGGCCTTCATCTGATTCTGCTGCATTGTTAAAATTATACTTCTTGTGCCTGTCTCATGAGTTTCATTGGTTCGTCAGGATGATAGGAAAAATCACCGGAGAAATTAAAGCACTAGTTTCCTAATAATGACATATCAAATTGACTATGGCTTTTGTTGGTTGGTTTGTTTTACAAGAATTCTCTGGGTCAACTTTATCTTGGGATGTGCAATTAAACCTCAACTATAACAGAAAAAAAATTGCAAGTGGGTATGTAGATGGCATGGACGCCATACTGTTTTTCTACATTAGTGAGTAGTTTGAAAATAACACCCTCAAGACTTATGAGCTGAGAGAGTGGACTGTCTGCTTAGGAAACATATCAGTAAAAGGGAAAAATATACTTAGATGAAGCTTTATATAATTTTGCATGCCAAATTATATTCTTATATTTTTTGTACAAGGTGAAATACAATATACAGGAAAGAGCTGTTTCATTAAGCTAAAACTCACATCCTCCATGGCAGGACATTTCACATGAAGGTTGGGCCGAAACTCAGCTGTGTACAAGTAAAAAATATTCTATTAGAATAATTTACAAAAAGCAAAACAAGAAGCTGCCCTTTTTGGTGTTGTCATAAACACAACATCTATGCAAGTGAGTGACACAAAATGGAGACATAAATTCAATTTTGCCTTTGTCATTCATCATGTTAGAATACCCACAGAAGCATGCTGTTTTCTTTGCAAAAGTATTTCTCAGCTTTGGCATGGCCTCTCTAACATTGGCTTGGAAAATATTTTTCAAAAAGCCACATTTCTTTCCTCTTCTCCACATTGTAAAAGATTCTATAAATATGTTATGCAGGAATAAACTCATTGGCTATTCAATATCCTGTCAGACACGTGGATTTGGCATCTCTTAGGGACGATTGGCTGAGGTTCTTTGATGCAATCGTTAACTGTAGCATCCGTAACTGAAAATTATTTGATAAATGTGTGTTTTCTCATTTTGCTTAAAAGGAATTTATTATGTGGGCAGCTCCCTTTTGAATGATATTAATGCCAAAGTGAAGCTTTCTATTACAAAGTAAAATGAGGCCAGCTTTTAATATTAGGCTGAAAGTATTGTTATGCAGCAAGAAGAATGACCTTTGACTTCAGGAAGGAAACTGATTTATACAATAAAATGCAGAGAGACAGCCTTTAAAAATGCTAATATCATCTTATTTTCCTAGTGAGGAAAGCCAGAAAAGAATTAGATAGGTAAGTTATAAAATTTACCCCAAGGAGAAATACCCTCGAAATGGTCATCTCAGTAACTGCTTATACTTCTCTGAAAGTTGTGTGGAAAGGCTAAATCCACAGGTGGAAAGGTGCGTGGGCCAGAACTCATTTCAATTATTTAGCTTAAGTGCCAGAGAAATCCAGGCAATGGAGCAAATTGAATGAGATCAGGGTACTTGGTGATCGAGTTGTCTTGCTCAAAACATGACACATGTTTACACGCTCCTCTGGCTTAGGAAGGACTGTAGCAGAGGGAGAATTTCCCCCATATCCCAAGAGAATTTTAATGTCTGCAGAAACAAAGAACTCAGCTGGGAGGGAGGAGGGTTCCTGTACAATGTGTCAGGATTTGCTCTGTTCTGATCTACCTTTCCATCAGAATTTCACGTCTGGCTGCCAAACTGTGCACTAGTGAGGATTTGTGCAGCCACATCAAAGACAATGCGTTGCTACTTTGTTAACTCAGTATGTGTCTTCACTGCCTATTCCAGAAAAGAGATTTGTACAGATTTATGTGTGTCATGTACAGCCATGGTTCTATTCAACAGGGCTGCGTTACCATTGCAAAAATGTGCAAAAACTAGGAAAGACTCAGGACTCAGTAAAAGAAAGGGATAATAATATTATTATCTCTAATTAATAATATTAATTCCAAAGTAAAAATTATAATGATAAAGCATTTTTTAAATGTGAATTTTTAAATGTCATGTTCTCTTATACATACAATAAAACTCTTACACATAGGATGCTGAGAATTGTCTAAATTGAGGGAAAACTGAGAGCCACTTGAATTTGCATTGCTTTTCAAACAGAGTGAGATAAGCACTATTGCTTTCAAAATTTTACAGTAGAGAAATGTTTATCTCTGGCTTTGAACTTGGTTTCCCTAAGACTAGCAACAGTGATGCCAAATTCTACTCTCTGGGCTTGCTTCATACACAAGCTACAGAGAGAAGAGGAAGCTAAAGATCAGAGCTTAGAGTCTCCAAGGAATATGTTAAAATATTTTATAAACTCTTGATTTAGAGAATAGACAGAATTAAAAGCCCCAGAACAATATTTCTGCTTCCTTCTTTACGCTGTTTTAAGTGTTCCCAGTGCTGAGTATGATTTGATTTTACAACTTTGAGTTCCCTCAAATTACTGACCATAACCACCCCTAACCTGCTAAAGTCATAAACCTACCATGAGAAATCACCTAAAATCTAGTTCCAATTCATTTTCCCTTGTCACAGTGACGGATAATCTTCTAATGCCCTCCAATTCAAAGGACATGAGGAGGAATCAGGGCCATAAACACTTCTTTTACTGAATGTCCATTTTCTCTTGGTGTTATTCAGAGTCTCTGAAGAAAGAAAAATGTATAAAAAATGGAGAAATTGACTAGTGAGTGCAATTCTGACATATGGCCTATTGTACCATTAGGTCATCTTCTTGGCTTGGGGTGAACTTTCTTACTGTACTAATTGTTTCAATATCCCTCAAGAGAAATAATGAGAAATCACGTGTAAAATGCTAATACTTAGTAATTATTGACTTAGCAGGAGTATTACTACTTTTGTATTCTATGCTATTTGACTTTTCCAGCATCTGGAAGTCCTACGATGATTTTCCAGGAGGACAAAAGAGGAAAGTTCTTATTAAAAATTTAATTTTTCATGTGTTCAAGGAAAATCCTTTTTTTCACCACTTCCAGGCTAGAGCAATGAGGAGATGAACTCAAGTTACTAACTTCAGTTCTGAGTCAAAGCTTCTGTGCGTTTTCATTTTTTGCGTTTTATCTCAAATGTACATCTCTGCAGAGCTTGACAATCTGTGACAGCCTCAGATATTCAAATGCAATTCTCTGGGGAGCTATGCATTACCCCTAAGAGAGCAGAACTGGACACATTAGACGCATACCTTGTTTTTTTCTTTTAATTTTGTATTTGGTATTTTACTACTCTCTGAGTTTTTGGATTCAAGATATACTTGGTCTCTCTAAATGTATAATATTTATTTAATAGATTCTCAGGGTCCAAGTAATACAAATTAATATATATTTAAGTGGCCAAATACATAAAATTTAGTAAGTCATTCATAAATTTTTAAGAAAAAATAATGGGCATTACCATTTGAGAACTGAAGTTGTCCAATAGATTGGACAACTGCTCTGTATTAGTTGATCAAAAGAATTCAGTTCTGCCTTTGATTCTGCTGTTAACAAGCACATGGACTTTGTCCTCATCTGTATAATGAATCACCAGGGTGAGATGTTCTCAAAGACCAAGCCCTGGAATTCCATGATTCTGATACACAAAACCCCCTGTTTTGTACCAATAGTCATATTTTCATGTAAATATCAAAAATAAATAACTTTCATTAGAAAAGCTATTTGTGCAAAAACCCACGATTCTCTCTATAAACCAGATGTCAAGTGGTCTTATATTCTCCCAACATCATGGACAGACAAGATATACATTCTGTGGAAAATCCATTTTCCCAAGATTTCTTGCAAATTCCTATAAGGCTGACATTTTCCTCAGCTTTTTTGGTGCCAATTGCTACTCCCTCTAAGTTTCATTTATGGATCACCCAATGCCATGCCCATGTTGCCTATATTTACTTTGCTGACCCAGGTGGGGAACTCAGCTGCCTTCTGAGCTGCCATTAAAACAGTAATCTTTACACAAAACTTCTTTACATACCAGCTATATTGAGGAATTAAGAAGGAAGGTAAAGAGGTTATGTTATAGCAACAACAACAATAACAAAACCACTGGAAATCATAGATAGAACATCAGTCTTTAGACACGCCTTTAGATATATTTCTTAGCCACCTCTCTCTTCGCCCCTTCTAGGTCATTTATAATGCAGAGTAGTTTAGCTACCCCTACGTTAATTTGTCTTCCATTAACTATTACCTGAAATAGTCTTACCTACTACTTCAAATGGTTTCTTGAGCTATCTTCTTAAACAGTTTTCTGTGTAAGAGGAATTCTTGTATAAGCACAAAAATATCTTTTCCTTAATGCTAGACACATGTCTAACAATTCTACCACTCTACTTTTTGATTAATTCTAATGAGGCAGCCATACAAGGAACCAGTTACCAGCAATGATTGCATTCCTTCACTTGTCTTACTCTCTTCTTGTCTCTTATAGGAGGAGGAGAAACAGCAGGCTGGGGCTACATCCATAAAACGAAACAAAGGGAGAAACATGGGGAAGCCGCATGAAACACTCACCTAACACTTCTGGGTGTATGGATGTGCTCATGCAGGTGTGTTTTGTCCCAGTAACACCTCCGGGTGTTACTGAAATATCTAGTAATTTGTTTTCCACATTTTGTTTTTTGCAGGAATATCTGCTACTTTTTTTTTTTTTTGTCAGATAATTTGAATCTAAGGGGACATAAGAACTGGAGAATCTCATCATACTATTTTATCTTTCCATAAAAGTTTTGGTTGTTCTAACTTATCGTTTGTAAATAGAATACCACCCGACAGTTGACTCACATTACCGTCTCTGAGATGACTTATCTTCAATTATGCTTGCACAGCTACTGGTAAGAGCTCCATCCTTTTCCTACTTCCTGTACAGATCCTGTGCTCCTCCCTTCCTGGAAAGTAGTTGTGAATCTATAATAAAATTTTAAAGGCACCAGGGGAACTAGCTATTTAAAACAACAACAATAACAACAACAAAGAAAAAAAGAGAGAGGAATCATACTTGTATTTTCATGGATATTGAACCCTTAGAATGATTCCCACTTTTTAAATTTTATGCAAGTCTGAGAAAATGACAAAGACTGAGGTTGAACACAAACTTTTACTTGGCTTTATGTGGAGAAGTGAGAGGCAGACACTTCCAAGTAGCACGAACACTAGTATTTTACTATTTATATTGAGGTTTATGAAAAACAGAGAAGGAAAATTCTCCTGAACTTCCAAAGACTCCCTTACCCCACCTCTAGCCCCTATCTGAAAAGAGCAGGGGTTGTGATGAGAGCCTTCATCTCTAAGTAGCACCTTGGGATGGGTAGTGTGTGTTTTCCACTGTAAGGGGAGTGTTAGCAGAGCATGAACCTAGGTCAGAGGAAGTTGTGTTACATTAATTTCAAAGATAACATGGCTTACTATTTGCTAATATTTATAGCTCCAAAATATTGCTTTGCATCTTTGAAAATGGCAAACACCAGAGCAAGGATGCAAGGTGAATGCTCAAAATTTCCAGCTTCTCTCGTTCACCCTCAAAGTGAGCCTAGAAACTTTTTTAAAGTGACCTTGCATGAGTTCACTCAAGTCAACTCCATTAGCTACTGAGTCTAAAATGTCTTTTTCCATATTCTATTAATACTAAAGTCAATAGGGCTTGAAGCTATATGGTATACACATTCAGTCGATATTTGCTCCATACTTAATATTTGTGCTCTCTTTACGATGTGGGAAACTCCTCCTTCTCTTCTTTATTAAAATTCTAACTTCAAACTAAGTATAATAAAGAAAGCTAATCTTGGAATATCCTTATATTTTACTTTTTATAGCCTCCAAAATATTTATGCCTTATTGCGATAGTCTGAAAGTTTGTTTCTCCTCAAAGTTTATATGTTAACCCGAACACACAATTTGATGGTACAAAGAGGTGAGCCTTTGGGGGGTACTAAAGTCATGAGGACAGAATTTGTATGACTAGGATTAGTCATCAGGACTTCGTAAAAGAGATCCCAGAAAGCCATCTCTCCCCTCACTTTCATCATATGTGGAAACAGTGCAAAGATATCCATCTATAAACTAAGGAGCAGGCTCTCACCAGACACAGAATCTGCCAATGCCTTCATTTGTGGAACTGTTGCAAATACATTTCTGTTGTTTATAAGTCATTTGGGCTGTGGTATTTTGTTACAGCAGCCTGCATTGACTAAGACACTTACATACTTATGTTTCTCTATTTCTTTCTTCCTCTCTCCCTTATAAAAAAAAGGGAAATAGCTGAAAAAGGGGGGAGGGAAGATGTTTATCACAAAAAGAAATCAGAGAATAAAAAAGCATAATAAAGAAAAAAATTATTCATCTTGTATATGATTTGGGCTGTGTGTGTTGGGGAACTATGGTTATTACCTCTTTTTTTGTTTGTTTGTTTGGTTGAACCCTACTTTTAACTTTGACTTCTAAGTAATAGAAAATGTGATCTTATTTTATACTAATGATAATTATGTAAGGTAATCTGAAAAAAATAAATTTATTGCAGAGCCAAAGAAACCCCATTGAAGAGATTAACTTTGCACACTAAGTTGGAGTCTCAACTGTGATCAGAACCTGTGTCTGATCACGCCACATCCACATCTGTCTGTCACAGACCACATTTCCTAAATAATATGGATCAGATCTTGCATTCTCTGTCACTCAGAATCTCTTTAAACCAAATCTCAGTAGCCTTGACCATCCTTAGTCCCCTCTGGAAATACAGATTCACTAGCTTTTCTCTATGACCTATTTTGGTGGTTTTACATCATATACTTATTTATAATAAATCTCATGGTATCTTTCTTTGACCCTGTGTTTGTCACTATTTAGGTGATTCCAATCATTTTCAGTTGTGAGTAATGTAAGCAAGCTATTTCTATATTCTAATCAGTTTTTTAAATTTTCATCAGTATGCTTAAAGCTGAACCACATCCTAGATATAATGTCATTTATTTCATTCGAGGGTAACAGTTGTGGTGAAGTTTCTCTTTGATACTCAGATTATCTGTTAGAAAAAAAAAAAATAGCTAGACAGACAAACCACTTCCTTGCTCATTTTGAAGGTTTTCTCTTATTTGGAAATCCATTTTTCCAGGCAACGTAATCAGCAGCAGATTTCCCCTAGTCCAGGACATAAACAATCCAAGGGGAGGCAGTGTCACCTGAACCTTAGAGATTATTTTTAAAAGACAGACAGGTTATGGCCAAAACCACGTGTGAATAAGGGAAAGGGTCATTGAGGGCATTGACTGGTTTCATTTTTTAAGGTTGTTAACTGCTACAGTAAGTGAAGGAATTACTGTCTTATGTGGGTATTACAAAGGCTTTGCCAGGGATGGATGAACACAGCTGTTTCTCTGTCTTTCTTTTCCCTGAAAAACAAAATATGATGCTTGGCTCTTAGAAATGTGGAATCCACTAACATTTCTCATTCTTTTTTTTCAATGAGTTTAGAAACTCCTCTTAACACGTTAGATGAGAATTATATATCAGAGTGGGGTTATAAATGGGCTACAAGGTGTGTTGTTTAGTTTTAGCTGAGCTTACTAATGATATGACTTTGGGCAAGGAACTCCCTTCCTCAGTAAAAATGTAGAATGATAAAATATTATAAAACATAACAGTGCTCCTAGAGATTTTTGTGAGCTAAATGAGGTATATGCAAAGCACTTAGCATAGTATCTGAAACATTGTAGGGACATTATATTCTTTATATGCAGATTCTGTCAACAATTGATTGTCCACATTCTATTTTGCAAGCTGAAATAATCCAGGATCTCTGTACACAGTGAAGATATGCAGGCTTTCTCTTGTTCATAAGAAGCGCTCGTGAGCAAAGCAAGTGCATAATAGGAGCTCTTGTTCAATACAGGATATGATTGGTTCATTAAACCCATATCTATTAAGTGCCTACTTTTTTGTCAATCATACTTCCAAAAGCTTGGGACACATCAGAGAATAAAACAGGAAATATTTCCTTCTCTTGATAACCTAGGTGAGACTGACAATAAATATAAATTTAAAAAACTAAATTATTTGGCATAGAAGAGGGCAAGACAGAACATCAGTGCCCAAGGAGGATGAAATGCAGTGTATATTGTAATAATAACCACAATAGTGATAATAAAACAACCAGCCTGCATGCCAAATTGCTCATCTCCAAATGGTCCTATAGAACTATCCAGCAGGGTTGAGAAAACAAATCTATTCTATTGCAAAAATTTTTATTTTTTATTTGTGACTGTTATTCATTTCTCTACTTATAATAATTATATATATATATTAATTGCAATATATTTAGAAATATCTATAGATACGTTTTTCTTTGTGAGAACTGAATAACTTCATGCATAGTACACAAAAAACTTTGAATGAATGACTGGATGGGATGGATGGATGGATGGATGGATGGTCGGATGGATGGATGGATATCACTTCCTTGCTAGGGGAAAGCAAATAATCACCTCATCCACTGTGTCTTAGGTAAGAGACCTCTTTAAGTCTCTAGAATAAGCAGATGATGTCAGAATCATGTATGGGTCCAATAAACAACTATATCCTGTATGACTTTGACACAGTCTTTGTTTTCTATGGGCAATGGGTTTTCCTCCCTGTTTATGTATTTTACTGGTCCTGGTTCCAGTCTTCATTTCCTCAGCATAGCCTTAACACAGGGGTATTAAAACTGATTAGAAGTTTGACATAGACAGAATTGGCACAGCCAACTGTTTCTCAAATGAATGAAGAGTGGGAGGAACATTTTTATTCTTCAATGACAACAACATTCACAATACTCTACTGAGAAATCTACATAAGTGTCCAACTATCACACCCTGACTTAATACAGAAACAGAAAGGGAAGGAGTAATATTGTAAATGCGTGGTTGAAACAAAAGAAGAAAAGTTGAATACTTCAATTCCAATTCTTCTGAATTTTGAAAGATATGTCCTTCATTATAGAAAAAATTATTCGTGGCAATCATATACTCTCCTTTGCATAGGTTATGTATTCCTTTTTGTACCCAGAAGTAAAAAAATAATAAGCCACATATACAGGCCTTATTGTATTGTCCCCACTATAATAGCTTCTGGTTCAACTCTTTTCTATCCATAGTGAGACTATCCATCACCCGCCAATCTCTCTTCTTGGGCATAAATCAGTTCTTGTCAATTCTCTTGGAAAGAATGAAAGTGGCCTTCAAGATAGTTTACAAGCTTAGTAGTATGTCTTAAAAGCACCATATTTTTATGGTAAGATAGACAATAGTTAAAAGCAAAATAAACTGTTTCTTGATACAACTTCTTGCTTAGAAGCTGTCAATAGATAGAACTTCTATTGTAGAGTTATTCTAAGAACAACTCGTAAATAAACTTTTTAAGGGTCAGGGAGAAAGACATTCAAATTCCTCATTTGAGAACCATGGTGAGCAGGAACTAGTTAAAAGGTAACTCTGTATTATTCATTAGGCACCCACTGGCATAAAACTTGTTAGAATGCACTTTTATAGGACAAAATAAGTACTGTTTTTTCTATATCACATATTTCTTATTCCACTGAAGATATTTTCTTATTCCTTGAAGGTGTCACTGTTATATACAGAACCCCAGGTATGTTTTTCATTATAGAAAAAATTCTGTTTGTATGTTCTGATTATTTTTAACCATTCAAAATATAGGCAAGCAAGTAAGAATTATGTAGCTACCTGTTATAATACTGTTTATCCTTCCACAAGTAGGATAAAATGATGAGTTTTATTTATTTATTTTTTTATTGTGGAGAAGGGGCAGGGAAAGAAGGCGGGGGAAGAGGTGAGTGACAGGGTCGGGCCAGTGGCATGGTACCACATTGGCTGTATCTAGGTAGAGGCAGTTTCAGGCCGGGCCTTGCTTTT
>CAUYPK010087123.1:0-54804 GCA_963574355.1 Loris lydekkerianus | reverse complement strand
AGAAGATGCAAGGAATAATTTCTATTTTTTTAAATTTGCTGAGGTTAGAATTGTGGCCTAGGATGTGGTCGATTTTGGAGTATGTTCTGTGGGCTGATGAGAAGAATGTGTATTCAGTTTTGTTGGGATGAAATGTTCTGTAGATGTCTCTTAAGTCCAGATGTTGAATGGTTGAGTTTAGATCTAAAATTTCCTTGCTTAGCTTCTTTTTGGAGGATCTATCCAGCACTGCTAAAGGGGTGTTAACATCTCCAAGCACTATGGAACTGGAGGAAATGAAGTTGCTCAAGTCTGAGTTTCTCTTGTAAATTGAGGTGAGTTCTGGTTGGTTGCATAAGTATTAATAATTGAAATCTCATTATATTGAGTATTACCTTTAACAAATATGAAGTGTCCATCCTTATCCTTCCTTATTTCGGTTGGTTTAAAGCCTATTGCCTCTGTGAATAGGAGCAACGCCTGCTGTTTTCTGCTTTCCATTTGCCTGGAGTATAGATGACCATCCCTTCACCTTGAGTCTATATTTGTCTTTTAATGTAAAATGCTATTCTTCTATGCAGCAGATATCTGGCTTGAGTTTTTGTACCCAGTCAGCCAACCTGTGCCTCTTTAGATGACAATTTAAAGCATTCACATTAATTGAGAATATTGATAAGCCTTTCAAGGGTATGGTGGACATTTTTAATCCTTTTGCAACTGTGGAAGTTGGAATTTTATCAGAATTTTCTAGGTGGGTTTACTTTAGTGGTGGAGGATTACGCTGGTCTTTATGGAGGATAGGTCTGAGACTATCCTGGAGAGCTGGTTTAGTTATGGCAAGTTTCTTCAACATGTGAATGTCATTGAAGTATTTAATTTCTCTGTCATAAATGAAACTCAGTTTAGCTGGGTACAGGATTCTGGGTTGAAAGTTATTTTGTTTTAGGAGATTAAAAAGTCAATGACCATCCTCTTCTAACGTGAAAGGTTTGAGCAGGGAGATTTGCAGTTATTCTAATATTCTTCCCCTTGTAGTTAATGGTTTTCTTTCATCTGGCAGCTTTCAGAATTTTCTCCTTCATATTAACTTTAGTGAAATTGATTATGATATGTCCGGGGGATGTCTTATTTGGGTTGAGTCGTGCTGGAATTCTGAAACTGCCTGCTATCTGAATTTCAGAATCTCTTGGCAAGTCTGAAAAGTTCTCCTTCATAATCTCATGGAGAAGAGACTCTGTGCCTTGTGAAGCCACTTCATCGTTTTCGGGGATCCCTATAAGACGAATATTGGTTTTCTTTGAATTATCCCAGAGCTCTCTGAGTGATGTGTTTTTGCCCTCCATTTCTCTTCCTCTTTGAGAGTTTGGGAGTGTTCTAAAGGTTTGTCTTCAATATCAGAAATCCTTTTTTCTGGTTGCTCCATTCTGTTGCTGAGGGATTCTACTGTGTTTCTCAGATCTTTGAGGGCTGCAACTTCTTGTCTCAGTGTGTCAAAATCTTTGGTCATCTGGTCTTTGAATTCGTTGAATTCTTGAGATACCTTTTGGGTTACTGCTTGAAATTCCAATTCGATTTTATTTGCTATCCAGATTCTGAATTCAATTTCTGACATCTCAGCTATTTGTTTGTGCATGGGATCTTGTGCTGTGTCTGCCCCATTGATCCTCGAGGGAACTGACGTACTCTGATCAATATGAATATATTGCCAGAGTTTTTCTGTTGATTTCGCCTCATGATTGTTTTTCACTGTTGCCTCTGGCTGTCCTCAGAGTTGGGGAGGTGTCTCTCCAAGATTAGACCCCAGCGGGATCACTCTATTGTTGCTGGATTAACGTATTGTTCTAGATTTACATATATTGAACCCGCCTTGAGACCCTGGGATAAAACCCACTTGGTCATGGTGTATAATTTTTTTAATGTGTTGTTGGATTCTGTTGGGAGTGAGTGACCCTGTGTAATTCCTCTTGGACTGTCCCAGCTAGCGAGTTCTGATTGTGGAAGCAGGTCTTGAGTGTGAGACATACCTGGATCCAGCAACAGGGCGGGAGGTGGTGCGCACAGTTCTGGGAGTGCCTGGTGCCTGGTGACTTTGGCATAGAGAGCCCAAGTTTCCAGCAGTCTCTGGCCAGGAGAATGGTTCTGCGCAGAGGCAGGGAGGGCTCCGGAAGGCCAGACGAGCAAGCCAGTGTGGAGGTAGGGAGGATCCAGGAGAGTGTACACAGCATTGCGCGGCTCCCGCAGATCCTGGTCAGGGCATGAGGAGGCCCAGCAGGTGTAGGTCGCGGGTCGGGGGTTACGACACAGCTCTTATGGAGGTCCGGGTGGCGCCAAGCCTAAGAGTTTGAGGTTGCTATGAGCTGTAACGCAATGGCACTGTACCCAGGGCAACAGCCCGAGGCTCCAGTGTGCCAAAACCGGTCTCACTCGGCCCCTGAGGGTTAAGGCTGTAAGGCAGCTCAGTCCCCACCTTTAGGCTGCTCAGTTACTAGGTTACTAGCTCCTGCCTGATCCTTACGCTGTGACCCTGAGGGTGGAGCTTGCTGGGGCAGTTCTCTTACAATGGCTCCCTGTGGCCCACAGCAGAACACTATTAGCTCTGTCTGGCTCAGTGGCTCAGTCTGGGGCCTTAGACAATGCCCAAAGTTCTCTGCACTCCTGCTCAAGCTCTCCCGAAGGCAGTTCAACTAAGTGCCAAGTCCAAAAACACCGAAACATTTCATAGGTAAGGCCTTTCCAGTTTGTAGTCTCACTGCTGCTTGTACTTACGGTTGCCGGCAGGATTAGGTCGTTTGAACACATGCAACCACTTGCCAGCTTTCTGCTGTTTTTGTCCCCTTCTTGGGGTCCAGAAGTCCCTTGCTGCCTCCCTGTATCCTCAAAGGGATGATTATAGGCAGATCCCTCCAGCCAGAGATGCCTGGAGTCTTATCTCCCCAGACTCATTGTGCCCAGTTGCAGGGAAGGTGCTACTCGGCCACCATCTTGCTCCACCTCCTATCTTTATTTTAACAATACAAATTAGACAATACTGTTCTTAATTTATAAGGTCAGAGTTTGTTTTTAGGTTCACCTATGAATTTTCTTGCTCACTGTGATGGATATTATGATGCACTACTCATATTCCCTTTCAGAACTGTGGAATTTCCCAGTGGCTGAGAAAGCTGCTTGAGGGCTTCCTTTGACTGTCAGTCCTCATTGGGACTAAAATACTCTTGAGTATTTAGTAGTTATTCCTTTTGCCTGAAAAGCATTGTTTTATACAAGGTCACACATCTTTCTATGGGCAGCCCACATCCAATTAGGTTACTCAACTGTCGCAACTGAAGACAACACCAAAGAATCACCCTAGTTCCACAGCTGCCTGTGGGACAAGTAAGACTTTGTTGAGTCTTCACTGCAGGTTAACTTCTCCCGGTGCCAGATACTGCTTCCTTCCTTCCCTTGCATGTGGGTTGATCCTAAGAATAAATGTCCACACACTAATCTGTCTTAGAATCTGCTTCCCAGGAAACCCAATCTTAACAATCACCACTTTCTTCCTAGATTCTCTTTCTTTCTGAGATTATGTCCTTTGTGCATAAAGTATATATTTTAGAGGCTCTTTTGGTGAGTGTTCTGGAGGTTTTTTTCTTAGTTTTTATGTGCCTTAGATGTTTCTCTTTCACTCTGTTGAAAGATAATTTTGCTGAATATATAGTTGTGGGTTGACATTTGTTTTCCCTCACATCATGAAAGTATTTTATCGTCTAGCTTTCGCTGTTGGTGTCGAGAAGTCAGCTACCAGTCTAATTGTCCTTCTTTACAGGTAATCTGCCTTTTCTCTCTGACAAAAAGCTCATTTCTCTGTATTTGTATTGTTGTGGTTTCACTACAATGTGTTTAAATGTTAAACCCTACAAAGAATTTATTGGGTTTCCTAAATCTAGAGACCCATCAATGTCAGAAAATTCTTAGCTATTACATTTTTGAATATTGCTTCCTTACTTCTTACTCTCTTCTCTACTTCTTTATGCCAACTGGAATATGTTGAATAACTTCCAGGTCTCTTAATCTTTCATCTCTCTCTCTCTCTCTCTTTTTTGAGACAGAGTCTCACTTTCTCACCCTGGGTAGAGTGCCATGGTGTCACAGCTCACAGCAACTTCATACTCTTGGGCTTAAGTAATCTTCTGGCCTTAGCCTCCCTACAGGTGCCTGCCACAATGCCCGGCTATTTTTTAAAGATGGGGTCTTGTACTTGCTTAGGCTGGTCTTGAACTCCTGAGCTCAGGCAATCTACCTGCCTTGGCTTCCCAAAGTGCTAGGATTATAGGCATGAGTTGCCACGCCCACACCTCATCTCTCTCTCTCTCTCTTTTTTTTTCTGAGAAAGAGTCTCACTATGACACCCTTTGTACAGTGTGGTGGCATCATGGCTCACAGCAACCTCAAACTCTTGGGCTTAAGTGACTCTTTTGCTTCAGCCTTCCAAATAGTTGGGACTACAGGTGCCTCCCACAACGCCCACCTATTTTTAGAGACAAGGTCTCGCTCTGGCTCAGGCTGATCTTAAACCTATAAGTTCAGGCACTCCCACCCACCTCGGCATCCCAGAGTGCTGGGATTACGGTCATGAGCCACTGAACCTGGCCTCCACCTCACGTCTTTTTTTTAATGTGCTGTGTTATACTTTAGATACTTTCATAAGTCCTATCTTCCAGTTGAGTAATTCTTTCAGCTGTGTCCAAATAGGATTTTTTTTTTTTTTTTGGAAACATAATCTGTTACCCTAGCTAGAATATAGTGGCTTCATCATAGTTCACTGCAACCTCAAACTCCTAGGCTCAAGCAATCCTACTACCTCAGCCTTGTGAATAACTGGGACTATAGGTATGTGGCACATACCGATAGTCTGGGTAATTTCTCTATTTTTTGTAAAGATAGAACCTCACTTTTGCTCAGGCTAGTTTTGAACTCTTGAGCTCAGGTACTCCTCCCACCTCAGCCTCCTAGTGCTAGGATTACAGGTCAGAGCCACCACACCCAGTCTGTGTCTAAACAGCTTTTTTTAACCCATCCACTAATTTTAAATATATTTTCCATTTTTGTGAGTTTAAAAAAACAACTCCCTAATGAATTTTCATAGTCTCTGGCTCTACCATTGTACTGTCAATTCCCTTTTAAATTTCTTTAAATATCTTAGACATACTTATTTTTTATTTTGCATCTGATAATTTTAGAAATCACAGTTTTTGCAATTTGTGACTTATGCTGACTCATGTTCACAATGGCTGATTTATTTACGTATTTAAACTTCTGATTTTAAGCTCAGATTTATTAGAACTTTTGGAGAAGATTTCTATTTCTTTCTGCTAGGTTCCTGGGACACATAAAACCAACAAACCAACCTTTTAGATTGAGACTTTTTAGCAGTGTGAATTCCAACTATAAACCCACATAAGCATAAGATTATGATCAGGATTTTTCAGGAAAGATTCTTTCTTTCCATGCTAGCCAAAGCCAAGGATAAGACAGGTAATGTCATTCGAAAGAGCAAGATTTTTCCTAATTATATATAAGAGATGATTCATCCTTTGGGGATCCTAGCTTCATGTTGTAGTGTCCAAACTTACCACTAACAGTGCCCAGGCTCAGACTTCTTCTTCTGTCCCAGGCAAGAACTTCCTCTGCAAGCCTAGGTCCTGGACCATGACAGATCAGAAGATACCCTCAGTGATAAAAAGGATTCTAGTGCTCATTTATCCCTATGGAATTGGCCTTTATTGGGCTTTCTCATTATTTGCAGCCTCGTATCTTCCCCTTATTTTGCTGCCAACTCAGTCATACTTTAAAAAAGATTTTTAAAGAATTTTAATCCAGAATTTTTTTTTTTTTTTTTGTTCTTTACCAGGAAAAGTTTCTCTAAACATCTAATCTGCCATTTTGCTTGAAACAATATACTGGAATAGCTTCAGATATACTTTAAAGACAAACCAGTTTTAGAAGTAAACACGGAAGGATATTTATGCTTCAAAAAGTATCTTTCCATTCCAGCTACAGTTCTCAAAGCTACTCCATACTATAAAGTTTGTTCCTCAATTGCAGTTAGGAGAATATTATCTTAATTAAAGGAAATAATTTGGTTATTCATTAATCAAATAGGAAGTTCACTAGCAGGA
The DNA here is from genome assembly GCA_963574355.1 of Loris lydekkerianus. Taxonomy (NCBI): domain Eukaryota; kingdom Metazoa; phylum Chordata; class Mammalia; order Primates; family Lorisidae; genus Loris; species Loris lydekkerianus. Next base: position 48,667 of record CAUYPK010087123.1, on the reverse strand, counting down.
TTCAGATAATAAGTGTATGATAAAAATCTATAGACTAAGAATAAGTATCAGAACCCAATTTATATCCTAAAGCACACTATATACTCAACTTTAAAAAATATGCAATGACTTTATACCCATATAACCCATAGTAACCACTGAATTCCTGAAATTCGGAAATCAGCTTAACTATTACATTTCAATGACAATCACATACAATGTCTTAACAGCAGCAGCACACCTCACTTTTTTTTTTTTTTTTTTTTTTTTTTTTGCAGTTTTTGACCAGGGCTGGGTTTGAACACACCATCGCCAGAATATGGGGCCAGAGCTCTACTCCTTTGAGCCATAGGTGCTGCTCAAGTCTTACATTTAATAAACTGATCTTTTGACATTCAAATTGATCTATTTAACATAATTCATAATTAACATTAAAAATATCCTTTGTTGGAAATAAAAAATAATCATTTTGCAGCCATCATATAAAGACTAATTTAGGCAAGAAGCATCAATGATTATTAAATCTGGCGGTGGGGGGGATAAATTTTGATGAAGAATGATAGATAGTAAAGCCTCTCATAAAGTGTCTTCCATAGATTGCTTATAAGGTGCAAGGAAAAAATACTATATAGTAGAAAAACCAAGTAACATTTTGACAGGATGATTAAAATTGACATCATCTATGAGAGATAGATGGATATTATGTATCTCTGGATATGAAACCCTGAGGACACATCCCTTATGTAGTAGTCTGGCCAATTCTCAACATGAAGAAATATCACATAAGCCCAGATGGAAAGTATTATGTTTTTAAAAAAAGAAGAAGAGCTGTTTTCTTCAAAAATATCAATGTGGTAAAGACAGTTACACTTCTGGGTTTATATCCAAAAAAACTGAAAGTAGAATCTTGAGAGATATTTGTATACGTACATTCACAGCAGCACTATTCACAACAGCCAAAAGATAGAGGCACCCCCAATGCCCACTGATAGATGAATAGTTAAACAAAACGTGGTATACACAAACAATGAAATATTAGCCTCAAAAAGAAAGGAAATTCTGCTACATTCTAAAATATTGATGAACCTTTAAGATACTACAGTAAGTGAAATAAGTCAATGAGAAAAAGACAAATACTATATTGTAACACTCATGAAGTATCTAAAGTAGTCAAACTCATAGAAACAGAACGTAGATTGGTGGTTGCAGGGGAGGAATGGAAAAGTTTCAGAGTATTAGTTTTGCCAAATGAAAATGTTCTGGAGATTGGTTGCATGATAATATGTAATAGAGGAGATAAACACATTAAAAATAAGATTTGATTCAATTCTGTAAAAAAAAAAAAAAAAAGAGAGAGAGAGAGCCTGGGAGCACAAAGGAGAGATTAATGCTCCCTGATTGATAGAAAGATAAAGTAAAGCTAAAAATAATTAGAAACATGAGAAGTTTTGAAAGAGGAGTTTAGGCATATATGGCAGAGTAAACATACATACAATGATTTTTCTCCCTCTTGGAAACTCACTAAAATATCATTAAAACAATTTCATTTTGTTTAATTTATATTAAAGAAAGATTTGAACCCTGACAAGATAAGGAGATCAGGAGAGGGGATAACAGTAATATGGAAAATGGAAAGCATTTACCTTTCACAACCTCCAGTGGCTCAGGAATTAGTCACAGGTCTGTAAGCAGCGGTTAAGATAAGGCTTAAAACTAAAGAACAGGGTGAAAATTTAACTTACAAGTAAATTATATGCCAAATCCCTTCTCCCTTTCCATGTAGCCAGAAGAGAGCTTTAACTTCTGAGAAGATTAGAAGTTTTGCTATTTTTTTTCTCTGAAGAGGGAACTTTTCAGGCAGGGGTCCCCAAAGTTTTATTTAAACAGGGGGTGAGTTCACTGTCCCTCAGACTGTTGGAGGGCTGGACTATAGTTAAAAAAAAAAAAACAACTATGAACAAATTCCTATGCACACTGCACATATCTTATTTTGAAGTAAAAAAACAAAACGGGGACAAATATAATCACATGTCTTCATGTGGCCCACGGGCCATAGTTTGAGGACCATTGCTATTTCCAGATTGGGGGACATTCAGAAACAGCTGAAGGTGGGGCACTAGAAGTAGGAAGATTCAGTTCCCAGAATGTTGGTAGTCTACATTATTATATCCAAGTGAAGATGAGAAGATCTTTATCTAGAAAAGACGAACAGCTCAAGTTGCCCAAGTTATTAATGATAATAAAATGAATGAACTACAGGGATTTGGAATTTCCTATCAGTTTTTTAGTGTTCCACTCTTAAACATAAGTTGTTTAACCAAGGCTCCCTAGATATTGAAGAAAAATACAAAAGACAGACACAAACAAACACAAAGAGGTTTATAACAGGCACACAAAAGTTGGAAATACACAATTAGTGAAGACAGAGTGTATAACTGTTGAAGACCATGACAGATTCTAATGAATAAATGTTGACAGCAAGCAGAAGATAGGATGAAAACGTATGGGAGGATCAAACCACAAAGGACTTTGTATATCACAGTAAAGAATTTGTATTTTGGCTGGCGCCCGTAGATCAGTGAGTACAGCGCCAGCCACATACACCAAGGCTGGCAGGTTCAAGCCTGGCCCAGGCCTGCTAACCAACAATGAAAATTGCAATCCAAAAATAGCTGGGCATTGTGGCGGGTGCCTGTAATCCCAGCTACTTGGGAGGCTGAGGCAAGAGAATCGCTTAAGCCCAAGAGTCTGAGGTTGCTGTGAGCTGTGAGCCACAACACTCTGCCAAGGGCGACAACTTGAGACTCTGTCTCAAAAAAAAAAAAAAAAAAATTTAGGCCATGGGGAGCTAATGAAGGATAGAGGAGAACAACATGATCAGGTTTGCATTTTGACAAGTTTATTCAAATGGCTCTGCAGTGGATAGATTGAAGGGAGAAGAAATTATAGATAAAAGGACAAGTTAAGAGGTTACTAAAGTAATTCAAAAAGGAAAAAACACATGGGCCTGAAATAAGACTGGGGTTAATGAAGTAAATACAAAAGATACTTAGAAGATATAACCAGAAGGACTTAGGAACCTACATACATACATGAAGTGAGAAAGAAGACTTAAAAACGCTCTTCAGACTTTCTCTTGGGTAAGTGGATAGATGGTGGTGGCATTAATGGAAATACAGAATAAAAGGAACTACAAAGCTGAGGAAAATTATGAATTCTGTTTCAGACATACTGAATTTGAGGAGTCTACAGACAGAACTGCCCAGTAAACAGACTGAAATATGGATCTTGAAGTAAAGTGAGCAATCTAAGCTGAATCTATAAGACACAGATCTGATGATCAATTAGATCACCAAATGAGAGCAGAAAGAATAGCAATTTTCCGTGTTTGTGTACGTCCATGCACAAAAGAGGGAGCTGAGAGTCAATGCCTTTGTCCATTAGAGAGCTAGTGTTGCCTATCCATTGTGGACCCCCTCAGTTGTGCTGAAGTAAAATTTTAAAAGGTTACAATATTCAGGAGACAAAAGGGTTGAGCTCAGAATGACTACTAACACTTAGGAGGCAAATGAAGAAAGAAAAACCCTTGAAGGTCATCAAAGAGGAAGGACCATAGAAGTGGGGAAAAAGCAGGAGGAAGTGCTAACAAAGGAATCAAGTGAGAACAAGTAATTACTTATTATCTAGATCTAATATGCTATGCCCTCCAGAAACATGAAGCACCCTCGGGCAGGCTTCTGCTATCTGACTGAGTTTTCAATCTCACAGTTAAGAAGAGATACAAGGCAACTAGAGGGGGAAAAAAACATGGGGGTTGAGTCAATAGTATAGTCAGTAAAATTGGTTTGCTTATTTCATAACTACTAATACATTTTTATTGAGCACTTTCCAAACTCATCATCTTAAATGAGCTTGCATTAAGAAATATATTCTTACATGAGTACAACAGCCTACGAGTACAAAGTAATGCCAATCTTTTCTATTATATATAGTTAATTCAACTCAATACATGCATATATGCTGTTAAGAGCTACCTAATTTCTAAGCAAACTCATTAAGTGCTAAACTAGGCTGGTGAACATTTTACTAATAATTAGGTTTCTCTTTACTGAACTTGTATCCATTAAGTTTAGAACTTACAATGTCTAAGATCACTTACTTGATTAGACTCTCCATCATCTTTATCAAGATTTAGTTTGACTATTCAATTCATGAGAAAAATGTTCCTGATTTAATATAAAGGGAATAAGGAAAAACATAAAATTGTATCATTATAGCCTATTTTTAAAAAGCACAAAGACAGGTACAGATATCAGGCATATCTGAGATAAAGAGAAAAAAAGACAGGCATAGATAAAAGACTAAGTAGTGTACTAAAAAATTGATAGACAAGCTTTTCAAGTTCTTATTTCTACTTTCTTAAATACTCTGTACAACAAAGAGGTAAAAAAATAACTGGAGATATAAAGTATCAATTGTTTGTACGGATATCTATTGGAAGCACTTACATATTTTTATTTCTTAAAAGTCTCAACACAGGTTCCTGTTCTTGTCACAACAAACTCAGGGAGGGCAATTATGTTTTAACTTTTCTGTAAGTTCCCAAACTCCTACACACTGCACCAGGGCAATATATCCTTACGGCTTAATCCAAAAAATATTTTAAAAGTGCACTCCCCCAAACAAATTTGTTAGTTCAACAACTCTTCCCTACCTACCTATACTGACATTTGTTACGACTAAACTCAACAACTCAGTAAATACTGTCTTAACTATTTAAAAAAACATATATTGTGCCTTGGTATGTACTTTTTCATACAATATTTTTTTTTTTTTTGCAGTTTTTGGCTGGGGCTGGGTTTGAACCTGCCACCTCCGGTACATAGGGGTGGCGCCCTACTCCTTTGAGCCACAGGTGCTGCCCAACACAATATTTTAATATTTTGCTTAAATAAATCATAATTATTAGGATTTACAAATATTACTGGTAATATTTCTTCAGAGAGTTTTATCTTTTTAAAAATGGGTGATTTTAGGCTGGGTGCGTAGCTCATACGTGTAAATCCTAACACTCTGGGAGGCTAAAGGGGGGAGTATCACTTGAGCCTAGGAGTTTGAGACCAGCCTAAGCAAGAGTAAGACCCATCTCTACTAAAAATAGAAAAAGTAGCTGGGCATTGTGGCAGGTACTTGTAGTCTCAGCTACTCAAGAGGCTAAGGCAAGAGTATAGCCCAGGGTTTAGGGTGGTTTTCAAAAAAAGGGGGACAGGGTTTCAACATTCTTATGATGTTTATTATATTTATCATAAATATTAAAGTATATACTATACTAATTTCTACTGAACTCTAACCATCTCTTTTTACAATGGTTGATAGCAAATAAGTGTAGAAAGTGTTTAGAAACTGTGTTGAAAATATTGAATTTAAAAGTTAACAATACTCTGATTAGTTGCTACAAGTCTATTTTCAAGGACTTTACTGTTTTTTTTTTCTCAAGAGACTGGACATAATATAATTAATTGTAAGAGTGTACTGATTAGTCAGGATGCCCAAAAGGGAATGAGCTGTTGGACAATGATAAATAACTAAAAGTTTACCCATGTAAGTACTAAAGTTTATTTCAACTAGTTTTAAAAGAAGTATTTCTAAAATGTCTAATCAAGGCCGGGAGCAGTGGCTTGCACCTGTAATCCCAGTAGTCTGGGAGGCTGAGGCGGGCGGATCAACTGAGCTCACAGTTTAGCCTGAGCCAGAGAAAGAACCCGTCTCTAAAAATAGCCGGGCATTGTGGTGGGCGCCTATAGTCCCAGCTACTCCGGGGGCTGAGGCAAGAGAATCACTGGAGCCCAAGAGTCTGAGGTTGCTGTGAGCTGTGATATCATGAGGTTGCTGTAAGCTGTGACATCATAGTACTCTACAGGGGGCAATAAAGTGAGACTCTGTCTCAAAAGAAGTCTAACCTGTTTACCTTCTTTTTAGGTAGAATATACTCAACACAATTTAATCTTTGGTATGATTTAAGGATATCACAGTATCATTTTAGTTGTGCGCAATGATAGAGACCCACACTGATACTTGTATTGTTTACCCCTTGACTGGAAAAGTCCAGACCCTAGATTTTAAGTTGTCTGTCTTGTAACTCTTGCTATCTCCTCCCTTGCAGCCTGTTTTTGAGCTGTCTGATTATTTTTTCCTAGCACAATACTCCTTTCTAATTGGTTTCCCAATTAAGCCAGTAATAAATAACAAAGCAATCAAGTTTCATTCATTAAACATTCAGTAATGAAAGAAACAGTTCCAGGCAGTCCTTAAAACATTCATACCTTAATTATGCTACATGGAGTACAATGGGAACCCAGAGGAGGAGCACTTAACTCAGAGCCTGGGGATTCAGGCAATGACTTCTTAGAGAAGTTTGTTCTGAAACTCAGACACGAAGGATGAATACGATTTCATAGGTAATAGAAAGTGAGAGAATGGGTAGAGAAAAAGATCAAGTATACAGACAAAATAGCATTGTAGTAATAAAAAAAGATAACTCAATATTTATTGTCTGTTTCATATGTGAATTAACTTATAAAACCCACATATCAATGCTACATGGCACAAATCATCCCCACTTTACAGATGAGGAAACAAAGCAGGATTGGCAGGCTGGCTCTAAAGTTCACAATGTTAACTACCCTATATCTCCTACCTACACAACAAGAGAGAAGCCCACATTTAAAGTGATCTACTACAAGTAATTTCAGAAAGCTGGAAGATTGTACATGTGCCACAATATTGCAAAAAAGGCGGATGACACTAGATTGAGGAGTCTCGCATGGCAGGTACTGATGTTTACATTTTATCCTGTAGGCGACGTGTGCAGAGAAGTAGCATGATCACATTGCCTTTGATAAAGATTTTTATGAGATTAAAATGGAGAAAAACAACCAAAGGCTAGAAGTCCAGGTAAGAGACTATTCTACAGCTTTGTGTGAAAGGTCATAAAGACCTGAACAAAAACAATAGAAATGGGAATACAAAGGAGGGGAAAAAATAGAGGTAATTAGGATGTTGAATTCACAGAGTTTATAAAACTTGGATGAGGAAATTAGTGACAAGGAAAAATAAAATACAGGTGTAGCCAAGGCAGAAAACTTATTTTGGGAGGATGGAGGTAGTATAAAAGATTCATTTTGGACATGTTTGAGGTGCTTGTAGGATAACCACAACATAAAAAGTTAACACTCATATTGAGGGTCCTATATGCCAGGCAATGGTCAAAGAAGCTTACAGGTATGGATACACTGAATTCGCTATGAGGGATTAATTTCTTTTTACAAGAAGCAGCTGAGAAGTTGAGTAACTTGCCCAAGGCCATGCAGCTATTAAGTGGCTGAGCTGGGATTTGAACCCAGGTAGCCTAGATGAGAGGGTATTCTGCCTATACAGACATGCCAATTGTACAGCTGAGTTTGGCACTCCCCCATCCTCAGTACACATAGATGGCAGCTAACGTCATTAGCATTCACAGAGATATAGGATATGCACTCAATTTCTAAGTGTGGTACTTCAATTACTTAGGTAAGAATAGCTTAAGGGCATTTTAAAACTGCAGATTCCTGGGCCTCACTCAAGACCATGAAAACAGAATCTCTAGGGATAAAGCCCAGAAATGTGAAGTTTTAATTAACTACCTAATTGATTCATATGCAAATTACCGCTTGAAGATCACAGAAGAATGAGCAAAGAAATGCATAACAGTGCCACTGAGTTTATTAGAAGTGTGTCTATAAAAGGAGTAAACAAGTTTTGCAGAAGGATGGTAAGTAAGGGCCCAGGCAAGTAATGAGTCTTTCATCAAATCTAAGCCACAATCTATTATAACTTGTATTATATTTTTATGATCCACAAGAAAAAAAAAATCCAAAATAGGAGGCCTCCCACATAAGGCTGGAACAACAGAGGGCTTTGGTGTATGTGGCCAGCACCCTACTCACTAAGCTATGGGCGCCGAGCCAATTACTGCCATTTTTATAACTTTAAATTTCTAGAAGTGTTACCTGTGTATAGACTTTTGATAACTTAATGCATTTGCATGTTTTCACTCCTCCTAATGAGCAAATATCTCTGCAGCCTATAATATAAGGCAGTAGTACAGCTAAGTGGTTAAGCAGCAAGCACCTTGAGGATAAATCCTATGTGATTCGAGGTAAGTTTTTTTTAACCTCCTCCTAGGTATAAAATAGGAATAATAAGACTATTTATTTCAGAGAATTATCTGTTATATACTAACACATTCAAGTACTAGAACAGATCTTTGGGTACAATAAATGTTAGCTATTATTGATATCCAAAAACTTATTTTTTGGGTTATCTATTATCTACCCCAAATTTTGTCAGTAAAATAACTGATGTATATAATAATGATACTGAGAAACCATAAAATCCTTTTGAACTACCAAAAACTAAAATTTTCCAGTGTTTCTTAACATTATGTTATAGTATATTCCTAATGTCTCCATAAGTAATTCATGAAGAGTATGTGACTCTTCACAATGTGGAATAACAATTGTGGAATAACAATATTTAACCTACTTACATTAACTTTACATTGCTAAGCACAAACCCAACTTTTATACCTAATGCCTTCGTTAGCTCCAGTCCTTATTTTCCTGCTACTGATCCTGCCTCACTAAAACTCCTTTACTGTAGCTCTAGAGTGATCTACCTAAAATTATGATCCAGCCATGTCACTTCAGTGCTTCAGACTCTTCAGTGACTGCTCAGTGTGTTCAGAGCAAAGATCAAGTACTCAGGGCACATAGGACCCTGCATAACTCACTGTCTACTTAGGTCTGTTCTCTTGCCCCTACTAAATAAACATGTTTCCAGTGTTCATATTGTTTTTTCTTCCTAGAGTATTCTTACCCATTATGAAAGACACAGTTTATTAGTTAATCTGTTTATGAAGCTTTCCCTTTCCTGCCTTCCTAAGGCTGGGGAAATTAACTTTCTCTGAGAAATATATAATATAATATAATTTAAGTGTAATATAATAATTAATCTGTTCATATCTTTCTCATTAAACTGCAAGCCTTGAGAATGAGAATTAAGTCTTATTCATCTTTAAAACCTTAGCACCTAATTCAATACTTAATAAATGCCTGCTAAACTGAAATGAGTTAAAAGCCACATGGAGCTCCATGATAAATCCTTCTGAAGAGTCATCTCAGTACATGTATAAGGTAAAAGGAATATGTCTACACCATTTGGATTAGAGAGAGGGTTCTAGTTACTGGTAGCAGTGTCAGTGCTTTTTATTCTGTGAAAAAGCAGCACACTTAAGTTTGTCATTAATATTGCTGTCCTTGGTACCGACAGCTCTAAATTCGTAATTCCAATTCTTATTCCTATTAGCAAGCTTCAGTATCTTCGGTAACTATACTGACTTTTGACCCGTAAGTCTGAGGTGAAAAACTGTTACAAAAGGCCAAAGTAATCTATTGATAGGCAGAGATGTTGACAGGCTGCAAAGAGACACCATTAAGTCCTTACTTTTTTTTTTTTTTTCAAACTAGACTTGTTGGCACAGCTGTTAAGGTCTTAACATGAGAAATAGCAAATGTTGTTGAATAGCACAGAGAGAGCACAAAAGGACAAAACCTGATTTTCCTGGTTAGCTGAGGCAGAACTTAATTGATGAAAATACATTTTACTTAATATGCATCTATAAAAATACGCATGTCCCCTTAAATGTTTCAGTCCTTCATTAGTTTCCATAGCTGACTGTGCCAAATGGTGGAAGTGCTGAGAGCCTAGCAGCCAAAACAGAAAAGGCATAGAGAAGACCATATGATGGGTAAACCTAATAGATTATTACTCCTATGAACTTCCTTCAGATCCATAGAGATTGCCTGTGACTGTATCTGCATAATTCTCTTCACTTAATACTGAAATGTGTTTCAGTAAAGCTAATGTTTGGTGTCTTCATGATTTTTAGTTTTCTTCCCATTTCTATTCCAATAATGTTTGCTAAGTGTCTATCATGTGCCAAAATTTGTGCTAAGAGCTAGAGTGGGAGAAGAGGTCACAGTCTCAAACAAGTGCAATGCCTCACCAACCTGGCTCTTTGAACTTGCTCTACGCTAGTAAAAATTAAGTGCTTTACAAAAAGTGGGATTGACTCTCCAATGTTGCTTTCATCATGGTAGTTGGCCCAGTTTCCCAGACTAGCCCTGGCTAACACAGCTCCAGTCTCTTTTTATAATGAAGGATTGTAGAATGGCAAAGCCAAAAGGTACACCCAAACACATTCAAAATAAGTTCAATCATAAATCATATTCTCTTGTGTATATAAATGTAAGTAATTTTGTTACCGTTGAACCTCTGTAAGTTGATCACCCAAGGGACTGTAACAAATTGGTCAAGTTATAGAGGTGGTAAATATAAGAAACTAGGCCTATTGTACTGATACATATATGGTAAATATCTGGTCTATGAAAATTAGTTCAACTTAAGAAGGTGGTCAATGTAAGGAGGTGGTCAACTATGAAGGTTCTACTGTATATCAATTTGCATGTTCAAACTATTGAACTCAATTGTGCAAAATGTGCATAGTCACACATAGTAAACTCTTCATGTCCACACTAAAAGGCAAAATCTAAAACTTATCACTTGAAAAGTATTTGCATTTACAAAGCTACACATCAAATTTAGTCTTAACAACCTTACATAAATATTATTACTATTATTACAGTAATTTTAACATATTAGGAAACAGACAAAAAGAGATTAGATTACTTGCCTAAGATAACATTATCTAATAAATCTAATAAATGGCAAATCTAGAATTCAAACTTAAGACTTTAGATTCTACATGTGGTGCCCTTTCTATTTCTGCACTGCTTTCCATAAATAAAAAATAATCCTATTTTCCCCTGTATTTGGCCTCAGATAAAAAATATTAATAGATTTTTTTCTTAGTGATATTTATAAAAGCCAAAATTAAAGTACGTTTGCATTCTCTAAGCACACACATTGATAGTGGGTGGGCCAACTAAAGAAGAACAGCTGACAGCAGATAGATGGCAAGCTTAAGGTTATCATTTTTCCATTGCTTAAATCCACACCCAGAGAAACATGTTTGGCTGATTATAATTCAATTTGCAAATTTTCCAAAGAAAACAAACACTACAAGTAATGAAACTGTTTTCTATACAAGTAGACCTACTGTGGAGATCACAACTGAGAAAAACATAAAATACCTTAAAAATGACACTCTGGAAGAAATTCTATTGTCTCCTTTAAGAAAACACATATACATCCCAAAATAAATATTTCCTTGCATTACTTCCTCTTATCCACTATCCCTCCCAACTTCCTCTAATAATGAAAAAAAAAAAATAACCACCACCAGGCATGGTGGTGCACACCTGAGTTCCCAGTTACTCAGGAGGTAGGAGAATCTCTTGAGCCTAGAACTTCAAAACCAACCTGGCAACACAGTAACACCATTATCTCAAAAAAAATTATTGATGTTGGTAAAAAAAGTTTTTTTTTACAAAGCCATCAACTATCATTAATTTAGCTTTATTTTAATGAATGTATTAATTTTGCTTTAGCTAATAAATATAGTCTTATTTTTTTCTCAGAGTTCCTGAATTTTTGTTCCTTTTTTCCTCTTAATAGGCTTAGATGGTCTCAGCTGAACTCCACTACGTGTATATATTATTGCACAGTGGTGGAGCCTGGGCTTTTCTGGTGTATCCATCACCCAAGTAGTGTACATTGTACTCATGGGGAATTTTTCATCCTTCACCCCTGCCCATCTTCTCCACCGATAGCTTTTTTTTTTGTATTTATATTAGTTGTATTTTTAATTGACAAAAATATGTATATTTATGGGCTACAAAGTGATATGGTGATACATTTATCCTCTTTTAGCTATTTTCAAATACATGTTATTGACTGTAGTCACTCTGCTGTGTAATAGCACACAAGAGCTTACTTTGGATCTCACTGTAACTTTGTACACATTGATGAAAATCTCCCTAGGCACTGGTTACACCCTTCTCTGGTTACCACCACTTTTCTATTCTCTACTTCTAAGAGTTGGGTTTTTGCAGATTCTATATATAAGTGAGATCATAGGATACTTGTTTCTCTGTACTGGCTTACTTCACCTAACATAATGTCCTCTAGGACATTATGCAAGTGACATTGCTGCAAGTGACAGAATTTCTTGGGTTGTTTTTAAAGGCTGAATAGTTTTACACACATGCATAAGGGACTACTATCTAAAATATGCAAGGAACTCGAACTATTCAATAACAAGAAAGCAAATAACGTTATTAAAAAATGGGAAAAGGACTTGAATAGACATTTCTTAAAAGAAGGCCAACAGATATATGAAAAATGTCCCACATTTCTAATCATCAGAGAAATGCAAATTTAAAGCACAATGAGATATTAACTCACATCTGTCAGACCAGCTATTATCAAAAAGATGAAAGATAAATATTGGCAAGGATATGGAGAGAAGGGAATTCATACATGCTGCTGGTGGTATTGTAAATTAATTCATTCATTTTGGAAAACAGTATGAAGGTTCCTCGGAAAACTAAAAGTAGAACTACCCTGTGATCCAACAATCCCACAGCTGGGTATATACCCAAAATAAATAAAATCACTATTCCAAATGTCTGCACTCCCATGTTCACTGTAGCATTGTTCACAGTAGCTGAGATATATAGACAACTTAAGTGTCCAGCAATTAACTGGATTTTTAAACTGTGGCAAATATAGCTTTAGTTTAGCAACGTCTGCACATATTTACCTTTTCTATAGTTCCTTAAGAGCAGGGACCACATCTTACTCATGATTCTGTTATCCACTAAAATTATTACATGGTAGTCATTTAATAAGGATTTGTTACACTTAAGTCAATTAATGTAGCAGAAATATCCAAAACAAAATAACATGCAATTATTTAACAACATTTACTATAGGTTTTCACATTTAACATCTCCAAAATCAGCATTTACCTTTAAATCATACTTAACAGAATCTTTTGTTTCTTTGTGGTATATAAAATAATGCTGTGATGTAATTTTTGGCATCTTAAACATAATGAATAATATCTTTATAAAAATATGCATTAAGAATATACAAAAAGACTCAGCACCTGTAGCCCAGTGTCTAGGGCACCAGCCACATACACTGGGGCTGGTGGGTTAGAACCAACTACAACAACAAAAAAATAGCCAGACGTTGTGTGGTAGGCACCTGTAGTCCCAGCTACTTGGGAGGCTGAGGCAAGAGAATTGCTTAAGCCAAGCCCAAGAGTTGGAGGTTGCAGTGAGCTGTGATGCCATGGCACTCTACCGAGGATGACACAGTGAGACTCTGTCTCAAAAAGAAAAAAAAAAAAAGGAAAGAATATATGTAAAGATGTGTGGGAGGTATCCCATATAGATGACGCCCCTGCCCCACCAAATCAGTGTTAGGTCTTCAAGAGTCAGAGCTCTCTCAAATAATAAATACATAAATAAAGATGTCAAGAATAGATTTTTTTTTTTTTAAAGCTAGAACTCTTTTTTGATCATATTTTTATTTCTAGTATATACTCCCAGGGGCTCAATAAAAATGAGTTAGATTAATTAAAAAAAATTAGTCTGAGGAAAGGAACAGTTAGGGGAAGGGGGACAATTCACATTACAAAGAAAATTATGAAGACTGTTGACTCAAATAAAAATGAAGAAACATAGTTATCATTCTCATATTTAGATATCATACATCTAGAACCCACTAAAGATTCACTCTATGAAACAGTGTTTAATTCTCCCTATGTTAGATAGATTTCCTGACAAATGAATGTGGGAAAATGGGTGAAACAAAATTCTCCTTCTTTACCTGCAAGTCTTGCCAGTATCTTTAATATGCTATCATTATGAATCTCCAAAATAGGGATACAGCATGCATTTCCCAAAGTTATCTGCAATAGAAACCTTTTTTTGAGGATCCAGTGAGAGGTCAGCATCCCATAGAACAGATTTCAGTTAATGTCCATTTATAGTTTTCAAAGTAGCTCTACGTAGGGATTACTGCCATATTGATAACAAGATATAACAAAAAGCACATAGTTTAAAACATCCTTGGTAGAAATTCATATTTCTAGTGTGGGAGGGTAAAGGAAAACAAAGAGGCTGCCCTGCTAAAAAACGGTGAAAGATTAGTGTTCAAGTACTTGAGCTCACTTGATTTAGTAAATAACTACTCTGATATACCTGACTAAATGGTACATAAAAACTGCAAAACTAATGTACCTTCAAAGTACTCAACAGAATCGTCATAAAGTCAAATCATTCAGTGGATGCTGTAACTTTTTTTTCAAAAGTATAAATGAATGTTAAAAAAAGTTTTGTATATTTACAAAAAGAATTAATTTCTATCATGCTCTGAGAGTGGGTAGTAAGAACACTGGTGGCTATCGCAGGTAATCCCAGCACTCTGGGAAGCCCAGGTAGTAAAAACCACACAGCAAACATACAGAATTTTCCCCCCTAACACTGTCAAACCAAATAATGGTGTGTTGAGATCGAAAATAATGTTATTTGTTTAATTAGTCTTTTTTTTTGAGACAGAGTCTCAAGCTGTTGCTCTGGGTAGAGTACTGTGGCGTTATAGCTCACAGCAACCTCAAATTCCTGAGCTTAAGCGATTCTCTGGCTTCAGCATCCCAAGTAGTTGGGATTATAGGCACCTGCCACAAGGCCTGGCTATTTTTTGGTTGTAGCTGTCATTGTTGTTTGGCAGGCCTGGGTTAGATTTGAACCTGCCAGCTCCAGTGTACGTGGCTGGTGCCCCTGCCGGTGAACTACAGGCGCCAAGCCTAATTCGTCTTTTTGACTATATCTCTTCTATAACATGTTCAATAAAAAGTTGAACCTTTAGAGGGACGCCTGTGGCTCAAAGGAGTGGGGCGCCGGCCCCATATGCTGGAGGTGGCGGGTTCAAACCCAGCCCTGGCCAAAAACTGCAAAAAAAAAAAAAAAAAAAAAAAAAGTTGAACCTTTAAAAAAAAATAGTTGTACTAGCCCAAGGTAAGACAAAGGGATCTATGGAATGAAGAGAAAAGTTTACAGAAACAGACTCTCATATGCCAGGGGATTTAGTATGAAAAAGAGGGCATTTTCTTGGTGAAAGGATTGGCTATTTACAATTTGTCAGGCTAGCATTCTATCTATACTGTAAAAAAAAAATCTGTATCTCTACTCCATGCCAACACAAAAAATAAATTCCAGGTATCCCAAACACCTACATGTGAACAACGAACCTTTATTTTACAAGAAAGTATAGAATGTGTTTCAGACTTTGGGTAACAAGAGATTGTTCTTTGTTTCCTTTTTTTTTTAAAGATGGGGGTCATGCTAATTGCCCAGGCTGGTCTCAAATTCCTGGGCTCAAATGAGCCTCCCACCTCAGCGTCTCCAGTAGCTGGGGCTATAGGCATGTGCCATTACATCCAGCTTGAGATTTCTAAAATGAGACAATTTACAAGTCAAAAAAAGAAAAATGATGAAATTATACTGGGGGGATGCCAAAAAATATATACATATTATAACAGATGTTATCTATGTACTCTATATTACGATGTATACAATTTGAACACTCCTTGTAGTTGCAGAAGTCAAATGTGGCTTGTAGTCATCTTTTGTTATTGGTATATATTGAATATTACAAGTTTAGTACAGTTTTTTCCATTTTTAAAATGTGTTTATATATTTTGTGCCCTCTGTATTAAAATTGACTACAATAAAATTAAAACTTCTATACAAAACACCACTAACAAAGTTTTTAAAAAGTAACATACATAACAGATAAAAGATTTGTGTCCAAAATATAGAAAAGAATTCCTATTTTACAAATCATTAAGAAAAACACAAAGCTCAATTAATAAAAGAACAAAAGATACAAATGGGGACAAGAAGATGAGAAAATATGAATAGCCAAAAAGAGAAAAACATGCTCAACTAATCAGGAAAATGCAAATTCAAAAACAATTTTAAAAGACTATTTCATACCCAAAAGACTGAGGAAAAACTTAAAAAGAAGCTTGTCAATATTAAGTTTTGACAAGGACATAGGGAAATGAAAATCTTCATGAACTGGTAGAAGTATAAACTGGTAAAACATTCTGGAGGATAATTTGAAAACTGTGATCTCATATATATTCTATAACTCAGCAATTCCACTTCCGAGTATTTATGTGAACCCTGAAGAAAATGGCACATGTTCATTTGGAGATATATATAATGATATTCATCATAGCATTACTTACAATAGAAAAAAATTAAAAGTAACCGAAATATACATTAATTGACACTGGATAAGTAAACTGTATCATATTCATACAATGAAACACTGTACAGCAGCTAATATTATTACTATTTTTCTTTTTTCTTTTTTTTTTTTAAAGACAGAGTCTCATTATGTTACCCTCAGTAGAGTGCTATAGCATCACAGCTCATAGCAATTTCAAAGTCTTGGGCTCAAGCAAGTCTCTTGCCTCAGCCTACAAACTAGCTGGGACTACAAGGTGCCCGCCACAATGCCCAGCTATTTTTAGAGACAGGGTCTCCCTCTTGCTCAAGCTGGTTTCAAACCTGTGAGCTCAAGTAATTCACCCACCTCAGCCTCCCAGAGTGCTAGGATTACAGGCGTGAGCCACTGCACCTGGCCAGGATAATTTTTTTTACAGCCTAAATTGAAGTCAGTCATCGTAGAAGGAGATATTTCAGATGGCTTCAATGTTTCACTACATTAAAGGGTTTAACTATTAGGAAGAAACCACAGGTGGATTTTTACAAACTTGTATGAATAGGCAGAAAAGTAGCAAAGAAACACCAATATTGACAAATAATAAGGTAATTCAATCAGAGAATAATATTCCTAATTGCAGAAAGTTTCTCTAACAATTTGCACTTAAAGCACTCAGTCAACTGCACATGTTGACAACAAATAACTGAAATGGAACTGTTAGTCCTATCTCCTGATATATTCCAGATAAAGCTCTCTCTGGCTTAAACTTTAAGCTGACCTCAAGCCTCCCTCCCAGGGAACAGTTTTGAAAAATGACACCCCCAAAATTGTAAAGATTTAGTACACTTGTTTTTAAAATGTTTTTTCACCTTTTAACGTTATTGATCAAAATAATACCCTCAGATCCAGCAGAAACTTTATTAATATATAAATCTAAAGGGCATAGCTCTTACTTATACCACTCACAAAAATTAACTAAAAATAGGTCACAGCCCTATAGGTAAAACACAAGATTGCAAAACTTCTAGAATGCTGGGCATGGTGGCTCATGCCTATAATCCTAGCACTTTGGCAGGCTGAGGCAGTAGGATCACTTGAAGCCAAGACTTCAAGATCAGCCAGGACAACACAGCAAGACCTTGTCTCTACAAAAAATAAGCAAAATTACTTGGGTGTGGCAGCATGTGCCTATACTCCCAGCTACCAGGGAGAGTGAGACAGGAGTTACAGGTTAAAATGAGCTATGATTGGGCCACTGCACTTCAGCCTGGGTGACAGAGCAAGACTCTGTCTTTTTTTAAAAAACAAAAACAGGCTCAGTGCCCATAGCACAGTCATTATGGAGCTGGCCACATGCACTGAGGCTGGCGGGTTCGAACCTGGCTCAGGCCAGCTAAACAATGACAACTGCAACAACAAAAAAAAATAGCCAGGTGTGTGACGAGTGCCTATAGTCCCAGCTTCTTGGGAGGCTAAGGCAAGAGAATAGCTTAAGCCCAAGAGTTTGAGGTTGCTGTGAGCTGAAGCCACAGCACTCTACCCAGGGCAACAAAGTGAGACTTCGTCTCAAACAAAACAAAACACAAACAAAACAGAACAAAAAATTTTTAGAAGATAAAATAGGAGAAAATCTAGGTGATCTTGGGTATGTCAATGACTTGTTAGATACAACATGAATGATGATCCATGAAAGAAAACATTGACAAGTTGTACTTTATTAAAATTAAAAACTGCTTTGCAAAAGGCACTCTGAAAGAATGAAAAGACAAGTCACAGACTTAGAGAAAATATTTGCAAAATACATCTGATAAAGAATTTGGGCCAAAGATACAAAGAATTCTTAAAACTCAATAGTAAGAAAACAATGTAATTTAAAAAATGGACAAAACTTCTGAACAGACACCTCATTAAACATGATATACAGGTGGCAAATAGGCATTAAAAAAAAAAAAGCTCAACAAGGAATCACAAACTAAGGTAATAATGAGATACCATACATACCTATTAGAATGTCTAAAATCTAAAAGCACTGACAACACCAAATCCTAGCAGACTTGGAGCAATAGGAACTCTCATTCATTGGTGGTGGAAATACAAAATGGTATAGCCACTTTGGAAGACTATTAAGAGTTTCTTCACAAAGTGCTACCAGAAGATCCAACAATCATGATCCTAAATGTCTGTATACAAATATTTATAACAGCTTTAGTTATAATTAATTCCAAAAACTAGAAGCAACCAAGATGTCCCTTAAAAGGCAAACAGATAAACAAACTGTGGTATATCCATAATGGATTATTACTCAAAGTGCTCTCAAGCCATAAAAAGACATTAAAAAACACTAAACGCATACTGCTAAGTAAAAGACAGTCCGAAAAGACTATGTACTGTATGACTCCAACCATATGACAGTCTAAAAAAAGCAAAACAGAGACAGTAAAAAGATGAGTGGCTGCTAGCCCAAGAGGAAGGGATGGATCAACAAGTAGAGCATAAGGGATTTTGGGGGTGGTGAAACTATTCTGTATGATACTGTAATGGTGGATATATGACATTATACATTTGTTAAAACCCATAGACCTGAATAACACAAAAATGAAACCAAATGCAGACTATGGACTTTAGTTAGGGAAAAAAAGAAACTAAAAATATCTAGTCTAATTTCTCTCATTTTATAGAGGAAGACTTCAAGGTCCAGAAATATCAAAAGACTTACCAAAAGTTACCCAGAAAAAAAATGAAATCTTGTATCACAACTTCAATCTGTTATTACGGATAAAGTTAAAAAACTCGCTATGATGGGGCCAGGTACAGTGCCTCACATCAGTAGTCCTAGCAGTATGAAAGGCCAAGGAGACCAGCCTGAGCAAAAGCAGGACCCCATCTCTACTAAAACTAGAAAAATGAGCCTGGTGTTGTGTCGGGCACCTGTAGGCAGCAGGATCACTTGAACCCTGCAGATGGAGGTTACTGTGAGCTAGGCTGATCTCCTGGCACTCTACCCTGGGTAAGAGAGTGAGAGTCTTATTCAAAAATTCAAAAAAAAAAAAAAAAAAAACAAATAAAAAGAAAACTGGCTGTGATGGATTTGGGTAGTCAATTTAGCCCTGCTAGTGCTTGAGCTGGGCTACCATTAAAAGGTAGAGCTTGGGAGGCTTCTGATATCGTAAGATATTAAACACAATAAGGTCATAATGAATAAAGCATTCAGCTGAAGTTTTGATTCTTTCGTTTACAAGTGTAAAGTGCAGGGCAAGGCAAGAGCTGATGAGGCGGCACCTCAAGAAAGCACAAAACCTTTTTAATGGAAAGACAGAAGAATGAATATTTGAGTTCTAACATGGTATTTGGCTTTCTACTCAGTACCAAAACCAAAATAATTTGAAATGAGAAAAAAGCTACTGTACTAACAGCTGCTATATATTGCATTCTCGATCTTTTTTGGAAGAAGTGATAAAATGTCGTAAGAAAGTTACGAACACGAGCTTTCTTTGGAGGCAGAAAGGCACAGCTTAACACATTAGCTATGTGTTTGGGGGCAAGTTATTATATTTAAACTTTCTGGGCATTAACTTTCTTATCTGTAAAATAGAGTTATAATAGTATCTCTCATAAGGTTAAAACTTAAAGGAGACAAACTATGTTAATGACCTTTACAGGTAAGAGTCAACACTGTGACTATTAGTTATTATTATCAATAATGATAAATAATAGATTATATACATCTTATGTATGTTTGTTAAGCAGACATCTCTAGACTTTTCAGAAGGATAGGACATAGGAAAACAAACATACAAAGGAAAAGGTACCAATCACTAAGTGCAATACATATATTTATGGAGTCTTTTTTTTGGGGGGGGGGACAGAGTCTCAAGTTGTCGTCACCTTGGGTAGAGTGCCATGGCGTCACAGCTCACAGCAACCTCCAACTCCTGGGCTTAAGTGATTCTCTTGCCTCAGCCTCCCAAGTAGCTGGGGACTACAGGCGCCCACCATAATGCCTAGCTATTTTCTGACTGTAGTTGTCATTGTTGTTTGGCAGGCCCAGGCTGGATTCAAACCCGCCAGCTCCAGTGTATGTGGCTGGCGCCCTAGTCACTTGAGCTACGGGCACTGAGCCCTATTTTATGGAGTCTTAACAAGCCCATGAGGTAGGTAGTTAGCCAGTAGGTCAACAAGTATTTTGTTTAAGGCACTAAAAGTGTAGTGGTAAGTAAGACAGAATCCCTGATCTCAAGGAGCTCATTTTCTCATGGGGAAGCATAGACAATAAGCATAAAACAAATAAACATGTTCAAGCAGGTAAGTGCCATGAAGATTGGAAAGGGTAATAGGTTGGCTGCTTTAGCTAGAATAGTCAGGTAAGACCTCTCTAAGAAGAGAGATTTTGAGATGAATTCGAAACAATAAGGCAGCAGCATGTGAAAATCTTAGGGAAAGGCACTGTGAACAGAAAACAAAACATTTGCAAAAATACTAAATTTGGCATATTCAAGGAGCTTAAATATCATTATGTATAATAAACACATACTATATTTGATGTTTTATAAATATTGTCAATCTGTATAAAGTAAATGGCAGGGGCACAGATTTGAAGGTATAACTCCAAAGTCCATGGTCTCATGGAAATGCTATGCTCTTTTCTCCTTCAAAGTTAACAATCCTGTTTCCCAAATACTCTGCTAAAATGCAATTATGAAAATTTACTGACCTAAAGAATTCTTCTAAATTGTAGAACATCTATTTTACTTTAATACATTACAGTAAAAAATAAGGTAGACATGAATATAAGAACTCCGAATTAAAGTGTGAAATTCTATCACATTAAATAAAATTTTATGTAATTAGTAATTATATTTTCTTAAATTATAGATTAAGGTTTTTATATCATATAGGTAAGCTCTTAAATATGGTATTTTAAATAATTTCCATAACAAAGCTGGACACTGAGAAAGATTCTTTAGCCGTGAGTCAAATTTCTAGGCCCATCTAATCCACTTTTGGCAAAGACTTCCTCTAAGTTAGTTTAGGAAGAATCTCCCCCATTGATGGGACACAATTGTAAGAGGGACTTTACCTAACAAATGCAATCAGTGTAACCTAATTCTATGTACCCTGAATGAGTCCCAGACGATAAAAAAAAATGTATATGTATGTATGTATACAGTGTGTGTGTGTGTGTGTGTATAAAAGAATCTCCCCCATCCTCCATATCTGATCAGGTTCCTCATCTTCAACCATCCCCTAAGCAATGTCTGATCATCTTGTCCTGACTTCATTAAGAACCTTGTTAGATTATTGTGGACAAATACAATTATTTGTATATTTGAAATCCACAAACAGACCAAAATTAAGCATCCAATTTTGATATAGTTTTAATATAGCATTAAAAGTGCTTACTATGGTGGCACCTGTATCTCAGTGGTACAGGTGCCACATACTCCCAGGCTGGCATATTTGAACCCAACTTGGGCCAGCTAAACAACAATGACAACTGCAACAACAACAACAAAATAGCCACGTGTTGTGGCAGGCGCCTGTAGTCCCAGCTACTTGGGAGGCCGAGGCAAGAGAATTGCTTAAGCCCAAAAGTTTGAGGTTGCTGTGAGCTGTGACACCACAGCACTCTACTGAGAGCGACATAGTGAGACTGTCTCAAAAAAAAAAAAAAAAGCGCTTACTATGACCTTAACTATTAAATGCTATCTATGTTCATTTCTATGCTAAGTTTCCAAGAGTGAGGAAGAAGTTATTACTGCTTGGTCTCTCCAGCTTACTAGAGCTGCCTTTCAGGTTCTATATAGTATAAAAATGAATACAAAGGCACCAGTAACACCTCAGAGGCCCTTTTCATTGAAGAACTATTTGTAGTGGGTAATGAGGTTGCCTACCTAACTGGGATGATAAAGGATCTTAGCAGAGTATGTCATAAATAGGAAGTGTATATACACATTAATTATTACATTAATAATTATTAATGTAATATAATTACATTGCTGTTATTATAAACATAAACAAAATTCTCTTCAGTCAACTCATGGAGAATCTTGATTTCTGCAAATAATATCTTCTAACAATAAAGAAAGCCACTACCTTAATAATAAAACAGAAAAAGAATCTTGTTAGATTAGTTTACCCGAATCTCCCTTATCCTGGATGTTTCCTCTAAGTAATTTTCCATCCACTGACCCAAAAAATGTTCCCTGGCTATGAATCCCTACTTGCCCATCCTGTATTCAAACATGAGCCTAATTTGTCTTTCCCACTGCAAGACCCCACTGTAGGTGACCTGTATATCTACAGCAATGGTCCTGTGTAAAATCTTCCTTACTATGCTTCAACAAGTATCATGGAATAATTTTTTCCTTAATAACATCAAGTCCTTGCTCAGGAATATTTATACTATCGTTTTATGAGAATAATAATTGCTCCATTTTTACTTACGGTAACTTTGTAACAAACTGGTCAATATATAGAGGTGGTCCACCTAAGTAACTAGGCTACTGTATGTATATGTGATTCATGTCCAGTCTAGGAAAGGTAGGTCATCTTAAGGAGGGGGTCAATGTAGGCAGGTAGTCAACTATGGAAGTTCTACTGTAGCATTAAAACAAAGTTGTAATTAGGGAAAAATGAAATAATTCAAGGATCTTGATATAAGACCTTAGAGAATGCCAAGAATAAAAGGATTACAGAAATACAACTTTTCAGTTAACTATAAAGCACTTCAGAAATATTTCATTAATCTCAAATTGAAAGACAAATATTATTCTTAGATAAAGATGGTAATTTTAAAAAATTCTATTTCTTGAGTGCCCAATATATGGTAATCTATGAACTTTTCACATATATTATCTCATGAAATCACCACAACAATCCTGGGAAAGTAGGTATTATCCTCCTTTTACAGATAAGAAAACTAAGGGTATCTATCCAGAGCTTAATGAGGTTAAAACACTAGCCAAATTCACATTGCTAAGGAGTACAGTTGTTAACTTCAAGGTCCATGCTCTTACTATTTGAACCCATGGCTACATCTCACAACAGCAATTAGGGTTTCATGAACAGCAGCTATTCAGAAGCAGTTCAGGGTATCGTTCACCTGAATGACTCAGAAGTCCCTTAAACAAGATGATTAACATGTCCAAACCTAGACTCAGTATCTTTCCATCCCCAAAACTGGTCTTCCTAGTGTACTCCCTGATCAATGGAAGGAATTACTCTTCATCATCTGAATAGTAGTCACATTGGATATCTTCCTTTTTTTCTTCCCACATTCAAACTGTCATTTAATACTGTTGATTCAACCTTCTGAACATTACCCTTCTCTCAAATTTCATACTGACCTTCGGTTACATGTATTTCCTTAGCTTTACCCTCCATCGTTCAGCCAAGCCTCTTAAGCCTCTTCAAAGAATAGTCTATATTCCATGTAGACTGTACATGTATTTTTTTAAGGGCAGAGGCATACTGTCTACTTTTATGTTGCTATGTTCTTAAGAGTCAAGCATAGAGGCCTGGCACCTGTAGCACAGTGGTTATGGCGCCGGCCACATACACCCAGGCGGGCGGGTTCAAACCCAGCCAGGCCAGCTAAACAACAATGACAACTGCAACCAAAAAATAGTCAGGTGTTGTGGTGGATGCCTGTAGTCCCAGCGACTTTGGAGGCTGAGGCAAGAGAATCACTTAAGCCCAAGAGTTTGAGGTTGCTGTGAGCTGTGACGCTACAGTACTCTACGCACGGTGACATAGTGAGACTGTCTCAAAAAAAAAAAAAAAAAAAAAGTCAAGCATAGAGCTTGTCTACAGTGGGTTTTTAATAAATGTTGAACATATAAATTAAAATAGTGTCCCATTCTCCACTAAGCACAGTAAAAAGGGGCTAAG
Organism: Loris lydekkerianus; assembly: GCA_963574355.1. Classification (NCBI taxonomy): domain Eukaryota; kingdom Metazoa; phylum Chordata; class Mammalia; order Primates; family Lorisidae; genus Loris; species Loris lydekkerianus. The sequence goes on along the minus strand of CAUYPK010087123.1, from coordinate 24,490 downwards.
ATGAACTTATAATAGGAAAACCAGTAATTAAAACCTAGGTCTTCTGAGGTTGAAAATGGAGGAAGATTTTCCACATTCAGAAGATAAACTGGTCCATGTGTTTCAATTCTTGTCTCCAATATTCACTTTACTCTTGGAGGTCTCATTATTGCTGCCCCCCTCTTGCTGGTCTTACTGGGAGAAGAGTGCTACTCCCCTTATAATACTCTTTTCTAGTTAGACTCTTGGTACAGCAAGACAAAGTTACAATATTTCAATAAGACTTTACCACAGCTAGAGGAAAATACAGGAAAGAAAGCTCAAAAAACAAAAGGAAACTAGGTAGCATATCTTAACAGTTAAGGATGTTTTTCTCTGGGGATTTTAGGCCCAATTTATCTTAGTTCCTAATCTACATTCAACTGGTAAGCACTATTAATACTTTAGCACCTACCACCCAAGAATTTGTGCATACCATGCCCACTCCTTAAAAACTAAACCTAGGAAAGAGGAGCCCAGAAAGATCCAGTTCCCTTTTTTCCATTTAAGCTCTCAGCCAAACTGTAATTTCTTGATCTGGAACCCACTTTTTTCCTGAAGGCTGAACAAGGGAAATGTCAGCCCTTTAAGAGAGATTCTCCTATCCTCAAAGAGCTCAGTTTTACCCTACAGGATACCCCAAGCCAATTAATTTGTACCTAAACATGGCATAGTAATTCAATATTAACACTGTAGTATGTGTCAGGTACATACATTGTACTGTAGCAGGGACTATCACTTCCCAAACCATCTAGAAACTTTAGCGTTCTTGACACGTTGGTAGCATTTTGTACTACTTACTTTCCATTCCTTGAAATTTTCAAACTCTGTATGTGCCTGTCTTCTAGTTATGCTCTTCCTTCTCTGGTTAATTTCAGACTACCCTGGCTCTCTCCTTACTCTGCATTCTCCCATAGCCAATTATATCTACTGCCATGTTTATAGCATAATCCTAACACAGTGGTTAACAATAGGCTTTGAATCAGTTCTACCAAGTTTTAGCTATGTGTGGATAAAATAATGTCTGCAAAGCATTTCAGAGTGCCTAGAACATAGGAAGCACTTAGACATGGTAGCTTAAAAGCAAAGTAAAATAAAACATCCCGAATGCTGATAGTTTCTGAATACAACCATCCCTTAGTAAGACAGGTATGGTACAGTATTTGCCTATAACCTATGGGCATTTTCCCATACACTGTAAATCATCTATAGATTACTTGTAATATATAAATACAATTAAATTCTATGTAAATAGTTGTTATACTGTATTGTTTAGGGAATAATGACAAGAAAAAAATAGCCTATGTGTTCAGTACAGTCATAATTAAAAAAAAAAAAAAAAAAACTTTTAGCTCTAGTTCAGACCTTGTTTCTGGGCTCAAGATCAATGTTAACGCCATAAGGACTATGGACGTAGGAAAACTTGAAAACAAGATTACCTTCTGTTAAATAAAATTTATAGGAAGCCATTGATTTTGACTGAGCTCCTACATTGGGTTCCAACAGCAGAAACCAAAATAGAGTCACTCACACTAAAGTTTCACATCACCAAATGGAAACTAAGTTGTTTATGTGACCTACTACAAAATCAGGAGAGAGAGAAAATAGTCAAATTCCCCTACAGGACTATTTTACCCTGCTAATGAAGTACCCTCTGCTTTAATCCTTACAAGGAAAAGAAGATAAAGTTTCTGATGTTAATCAACCTGCTTTTTGCATTAGGCGGTTTCCTTGTTTCTGCCTAAGCTTCCTCATAGAAACCAACCCATTTTGCCATGCCCAGCATAGCACCTCTCTATTTTACCTGATTTATGGACTGCAAAAAATGTTGAAATTCTGTCTTTTGATATCTTTGGGGTCTCACCTATGAATCAGTATAAGTGCCAGAAAACATACAGGCAAAGCTACCTTAGAGAGATGAAGTGGCTCTCAGACCAGAGACTAGGTTGTAATATAAATGTATCAGCTTATTTAAAGAAGGAATGTTTTCATCAAAAAAGAGAGTTACTCAAGAGCAGAAGTAAAGAAAAAGTAACTCAGTGGGGCAAAATTTGGAGGAAATTAAAGCTCTATCGTGGAGGTTCTCATAGCTTAAAGTTATCAAGTGACCACATTATATACCATTTCATTTCTTTTGTTCTGATTCCAAGCTCCTAGACAACTGCTAATTTCCCCTGTAATTTTCCTATAGGAAAACAAAACAAAACAATACTGGTCAGAGAAATCAGTATGCTATCCACTTGGCAAATATCTCCAAGTATATTAGTAAATTGGCATGATGATAAATTCATCAGTCAACTGTAAATGTAACTCATATATCTGTGCATGTATATGCATATACATGTATGTTTATGATATATACACACATATACATATACACCCCCCAACAGGGCATTTCCTATTCTCTTTCCCAGTCTTTCCCCCCACTGCATTTGTCTTTGTTTCATATACTATGTATTTTACATATCTACTCACTATCTCTCCTGAATAGAATGCAAGCCATATGACAATAGGGATTTTACCTTGTGCTCAATGCTGTATTTTCAACGTCCTATTATATAGTGGGCACTCAACAGAAATGTCTTGAGTGAATGCCTAGTGACAAAGAATAGGAGAAACAGTGACTGAAGAAAGGTCTCTATGACTGAGTTGGAGAGTGATATGTTAGGTGGAGAGGTGTTAATGGACTAGATGTTTCACTTTATAATGGAGTAAGAGCAGAAGGACCCTACTGCTCTTACTTAGTTTTAAGCAAGAAAAAATCTGGCCAGATTTGGATTTTCAAAAGATCACCCAAGCTGCTGTGCAGAGAACTAATTGAAAGGGCTACGGTGAATAATTACTTTTGTAATGGTCTTTCAAGAGTATGGAAGGTTGGAAAAAGACTGTACTTATGCAGAGAAAAAAAAAATGTGTTCAAGAGATATTTGGAGTTAAAATTGGCAAGACTTGGTAATAATTTAGCTATAGGAGTATAAAGAATTAAAAAGACATAAAAAGTAAAAACAAAAAGAGAAAAAAGAATTAAGAAGAAACAAAGAATAACCCTAAACTTTCAAATTTTCACAAGCAGATGGAGAGTAGTGTCTTTTACAGAAATAAGGAGCACTGGCAAAGAATCGGATTTATAGGAGATAACTATGCATTTGATTTTAGCATGGTGAATCTAACATCTCTAAGAAGACAAATCAAGGCACTAGCTGTACGAGACGTGAAGCAGGGGGATGCCATACATTTGAGAGTCACAGATGATAGTGAAGCCATGAGAATGCACAGGATCACATTCCACTATGCCTTACAAAGGGCACCCAGCCTTAAGACACTATGCTACCCTCCGTGCACTGGATAAAGGATAAGCCAAAATAAAAGAATACAAAGATGGAATGACTTTTGTTTTTAAAATCACATTCTTAATAAGTTACTCTTTTTTCCCCCCTGGAGACAAGAGTCCTACTTTGTGGCCCAGACAAGAGGATACTGGCATGATCATATATCACTGCAACCTCAAATTCCTGGGCTTAAGGGATCCTTCTTCCTCAGCCTCTAGAGTAGCTGGGACTACAGGCTGCACTCCACCATGCCTGGCTAATATTTCTCTGTTTTGTAGAGACCAGGTCTTGCTATGCTGCTCAAGCAGTCTTTGAACTCTTGACCTTAAGTGATCCTCAGCACATTTTTAAAATTCTGATTCAAACCAGTGACATTAGAATGTTAACAGGTCTAGTTAACAAACAAGACCAAGTCATTAAAACTTTATACATCTATCCAAAGATACATAACTTACACAAACTATGAGAAAAATTCTCAGTTCCTGTCTCTCTGCAGCTTCAAAGTACATCAATACACTAACACCCTACCCCCCAAAATAGAGGGTGACAAAAAACACACACATTTAAAGAGATGCTATCTATGTATTACCTTTTTTTTTTTTTTGCAGTATTTGTCCAGAGCCAGGTTTGAACCCACCACCTCCACTATATGGGGCTGGCACCCTACTCCTTGAGCCACAGGTGCCGCCTTCTATGTACTACTTTTTGAAGTTTAATTGAAGGTACCATTACTGGTCAGGTGCACCTAGACATGCTAGGTACACCCATTTTAGCTGCAATTCATACAGTTTGGGGGAATTATCAATTTTACTTCCAACAAGATCTCTTAAAATGTGTATACATTTTTTGGCACCCCTTATATATATGATTTGGCTTACTACAGGTTCTTGAAAGTACCTTCTCTATCACTTTGGGCCTCAATATATGCTATTCTTTTGGTCCTCACTTCCCCTGGGCTGAAAATTTCCCACTTTCCAAGACTAGGTTAAGTATTTTCCTTCTGGCCATCCCAATTATATAATTTATTATCGCATGTTTAACTACTGGTTTCTCTAACTAGATAGCACTGGGTCTTTCTTCCCTGTTATATACTCAGTGCCTAGTAAGACTAAATTTTTGGAAATATATCTATTCTGCAACGTGAAAAATTAGAATCTAATCTGATTATCAGTCCGTGGACGGCCATTTAAACCTTGACTTTTCCCAAGAGTAGTAACGTTTTAGAAACAAACAGTAATTTTAAGAAAATGACTGAACCTTTTTAAGGTACTAAATTTCAGAGATTTTACAGTTTTGGGGTTTTTTTTTTCCACACGATGCTCTTAAAACCCGAAATAATTCATTACCTAGGAATACTACGGATTTCCTCCCCCGGTATTTTGTCTCATGCAAACCCATGTGGCAACTTAATTTCAAAGCCCTACCTGGGATTTCACGTGACTGAGTAAATGGCACAGAACATCCCTATACAAAGGCAAACAAAGGTGCAATTGCACATGGATCCCAAATCCATCCCGCGCGTGTCCATATCAAAGGGCGGGAGCAGGGGCAGCAGCGCAGAGCACCCGATTCCACAGTATCCTTCTTGCTTGACCTTACTCAGGCCTCTCCAACGACTCTCAGGATCACGCTCCCCAAACCCTCGCCTTACCACACACCTGGGCTTGGGCAGTTGGACTAGAACTTCCCACGCAGGTCACTGCAACAAGTCCCTAGGCTAAAGAGCACAATCCTAGATGGCTTCGTCTCCAAACTCGCAGAGGAAATGGAGGAAGAAAAAATCCAGTCAAAGGAAAGGAGACGACAGCCCCATCCTACAATGCTCACCAAGCCAACGAGCTCAGTGAAGCCCTGCCTTTGCTAACCCGTTGGCCCTCAGGGAGCCACAGTAAAGTCGCGGTGGCCCCTGCGGAGAGGCGAGTAGTTTCTGTCGCAAACAAAACGCGCCGGAAACATCAAAACTACATTTCCCAGAAGTCAATACGAAGCCGCCCTACCTGCTTGAATCTGGAGTTTGGAGTAGTAAAGAGGCCTTCACTATTTTTTAGGCTAATCTTAAATTTAGACTCAATTTCTTCCAGGAGTGCCTTCCAGCCCTCTTTCTTGGTGGTGCTGATGTCGTGTAATAAAGTATCAATACAATTTCACTCCTTACTTTTCCTTCCCCTTCTCCAGGCCACAGGCATCAAACGTCAGGAAACGGAAAACTCGCCTCGGCGCAAGCTTAGCGCCCCTGGACGCGCATGCGCCCTATCCGCAGTCACGCATGCGTAGCACTGACAGCGGTTGACGGCCGCGCGCGGCGGATTTGGGGTCTGGAGGTAGCCAAGCGGGGGGCGGGGCCCTTTCCAATGGCTTTGCCTCGGCGGGTCGAGTCGGCCTGGGCGGGGAAGACCGCGCTGGGGCCGGGGCGGCTCCCGGTTTGTGCCGGGCGGAGAAAGGGGAGGGACTGGGGGGCGAGGACCCCATCTCCCCTCCCTGCTCCCGCCCTCTGGGCTGATCCCCACCGATGGGGCTGGGCGAAGAGGCGGTCTCTGCGCCTCAGGCCCCGCAGCTCTGCCAGCTCTACGGTCCACCCCGCGCTAGAAGATTGCCGGAGCCGCCCTGTGCGCTCTTGCTTGGTAGTGGTGGGCGAGGGCACAGGGATCAGAGAAGTGGTGTCTTCCCAGGGATCCGGAATCGGCGGGGCCCGGCACGCTTTCCTTCACTGCTACCCGCCCAGGCTGCTGCTGCTGGAGACTGCCGTCCCCCGGGAGCGCCCAAGTCCGCGGCCAGTGGGCCCGGGTTCGGAGAGCCCTCCCCGCCGGCGCCCGGCCAGCTGCTGAGACGCGGGGGAGGAGTTGTGGAGGGCGGGGACTGGTGCTGGAGGAGGGGCGGGGTGGGAACGCTCGGGAGAACCCGGTGGCTGCACAGACAAGAGAAAAAAAAAAAAAAACCAAACCCAAATGGCTGGAGAGTGTTCAACTGTTACCAGCCTTCTGGGGCAGAGCACGGATTTGACAGCTGCACAACGTGAGGATACCCGCTGACCCCGCGAGACCGAGAACACTTCCCCGGGGCTCCCTGTCCAGCAAAGCCAGCGCTGTAAGGTTGCAACTTTCCAACTTTGTTTTTTCATTTTTTTTCGTGTAGAAGGAGAGGGGGAAGAAGGTGATCTATCTTGTAAATCAGTTGAAAGCATCCATATAAAAGACACACTCCTGGTTCCAAATGTCACCTAGATCTGAGTTTTCATGACCACTCCTTTGATTTCTTACATTTCTCATTTTAAAAATACGAAGTGTTTTGGGCCCATGCTGAAAGGCAACTAAAGACTGCAAAAGAAAAACTTCAATTGTCATGGCTGAAGGAGAGAACGAAGTGAGATGGGATGGACTGTGCAGTAGAGACCCAACTACTAGAGAGACAGCACTGGAAAACATTAGACAAATCATTTTGAGAAAAACCGAGTATCTTCGTTTGGTGAAAGAGACATCGTGTGATCCATCAGACATGCTTTCAAATACTGTTTCTTTGGACGGATTGAACAAGCTGCTTGCTCATCTGCTTATGCTTTCTAAGAGGTGTCCCTTTAAAGATGTAAGAGAGAAAAGTGAGTTCATTCTGAAGAGTATCCAGGTAAGAAAGAACATTATGAGTACAACTGTCTCTCTAGGACCGTGAAATTTTACTTGCAATTATTCACAGTGCATTTGCTTCTATTAGGTTATTATGTCAACTTTAGTTGTGAATTCACTCTACATATTAAAATTAAGAGTATTCTGTAAAACATTGAATTTGGGGGCAAAATTTTGGACAAGGTGAACTAAAGTGAAAACGATTTCCAAATATAAGTGAATGATTATTGTTTTTCTAGAGAGTTTTAGACAGAAACTGCGTTACTTCTGGAAAAATAGATGAAGGTTACAGTTAATTGCAAGTAGAGACTTGCTTGTCCTTATATTTCTTTTTACATGTAGTTGGGAATTGTAGCCAATATGCCTTTCACATTGTCACAAACAGTGCTCTGTGTGAAAAGGTTCACATTTAAAAGCCTCTAAAATGATAAAGGATATTAAATGTTTCTGAGTCAGCTTATTCAAGATAATTGGTGGAACAATTTTCTCTTGTTCTTGAAAACAAAGCAAACAAAAAACCCAGGGTGTGTTCTCTAAATGCAGCCTCAAAGAAAAAGTTATATAAAATAAGAAAAGCCAGTGTTATAAAGAAGCCAAATTTTTCAATATCTTCACTTTGAGAAATTGGACCCAGATAGGGTGGATAGTAGAAGCACTTATAGTTAATTGCTCTATATTTGCCTAAATTACTTCTTTTATTTATGTTGTGAGTGCAGCAGATTTAAAATTTTAGAGTTTTCTCTCCAATTTGTTCATAATTTATCCTGTTTTATTACAAGGTTTATAAAAAGAGAAATCATTTTGGATATTAAGAATGTTTAGTAACACTTTATGTATGCTTGACAATTTGTAGATAATTCAATCCACATGTGTTATTCAAAGTCCTGTATGACAAGTTTTTAAAATTTATAGTTTACTGGGTACTACGGTAAGCTAAGATTGACAGTTTTTCTATATTAGCTTGAATTTAGTTTAAAACAACAGAAAAATAATCATATGTACAAAATGAAAACTCTGAGATTTGGAAATATTTCTTCTCACAAACACTTTGGGAACAATTGTTACAATTCAGAGTTACCAGAGGGAATTCATTTTCTAGATAATTGAAGTTTACTTTTAAGCATAAAAAGTTATATCTATCTCTTAGACTGTACTGACTATAAGAACTTTATTTTTAATGGGCTCATTGTTATGCATATTAGCTCCCTTATGCAGCAAAGGATGGAGTGTACAGGACTATTTAACCCATATTTTTTGAATTTTTTTTCTATTTTTTTATAGTTTTCCTGCCCTTGCCCTTGCTGTTGGTATACTGTGGTCTCTTCCTAACCTTTAGTTTTGTTTCTTATTTATATGAAAATGGAAAGACAAATAACCACTTTTATTAGAGTTACATTGAAAAGAAAAGTAAGTAGGCTCTGGGAAGTACATTGTCAAAGGATTTCCATATAATGATAAGTAAATGAGTACTGGGGTCAAACCCAGGCTCAAATTCTACTCTTTCAGTATTGTCTTACATAACTTTGGGACAAGTTACTTGATCTTTCTTAAGTTGGATTTATAAATCTATAAAATGGGAATAACAACATAGAGCCATTGTGAGAATGAAATGAGATATACAGTGCTCTGGTATTTAATGGATGCTCCTCTTCCCTTTCTTTCTTTCTTTTCTTCTTTTTGCCTCCAGCTTTGCATGGACAATCCTCTCCCTTTTCATAAGTGAAATTCATAGAGTATGTGATATACAGGGTGGCCATAAAGTTCATGTACAATTTAAAATTACACTATTTCAAGATTTGTTCATCCTGCAAAAGGAAGCAAGAATTTTCTCTACTGGGAATGTTTCCCATAGACTTATACTCTCTTTTCAGTTTTTTTGGCCAGGGCTGGGTTTGAACCCACCACCTCCAGTATATGGGGCCCGCATCCTACTTTTTCTGCCACAGGCACCGCCCAGACTTATACTCTTTTTCATCTCTGCATCTATTGTACTTTATTCCTGCTGCAATTATAACAAGCACTTTACTTAGTGCTTAACATGTGCTTACGTGTAGTAGGGTATACTAACCAGGCAAATATCCTACTAAATACAATAGGCAATTTTAGCACAATTGTAAGCACATGTGCCATAATCACACGTTTATGTGTCTGTCTCCCTCAGGAGGGCTATGAGTTCCCAAGAGTATTGGTGGGGACCTGGAAGCTACTAAATACATATCCAGTGGATGAACAAACTTATATTTGCCTTCTTTCTGTTTCTCGTCAGTCTGAATAGGTGAAATTTCCAATTTCGGGAATTTCCAGCCTAGCATCATTCATTCATGCATGCATTTATGCAGCATATGTTTATTGAGCACCTGGTGAATGGCATTCTAAGAACTGAGGACTGGTAGTAACAATTTCACATTATACTGAATGGAGACAGACTATAAAGATGTAAACAAATAAAAATTTTAATTTTAGGCAGTAAAGGAATGCTTCCCTGATGCAGTGATATTTAAGCAAAGACTTGATGAATGAATAAAAATTATCCATGCAAAGGTGAGATTTGTGAGGGGATATTCCAGACATAAGGAATAGTATGTGTGAAGGCCTCCTGGTAAAAGAAAGGAAATGAGTTCTAGAAATTAAAAGTGATGAAATATGGTTGGAGCAGACTTTTTTGGGTTTTCTTTTTTTCTTTTTTGTTTGTTTGTTTATTTTGAGATAGAGTCTTACTCTGTCGCCTTGGGTAGAGTGCCATGGCATCATCATAGCTCACAGCAGCCTCAAACTCCTGGGCTCAACCGATCCTCCTGCCTCAGGTTTTTTTCTATTTTTAGTAGAGGTAGAGTCTCGCTTTGGCTGGTCTTTAACTCCTTAACTCAAGCAATCCTCTAGCCTTAGCCTCTCAGAGTGCTAGCATTACAGGTGTGAGCCACCATGCAGACAGTTTGAGCGAAATGTGATCAACTTAAGAGCACAAGCTCTGGAGTCAAGAGCACAAGACCTGGCCCCAATACAGCTGTGCATCACTTAATGATGGAGACGTGGTCTGAGAAACACATCACTAGGCAATTTTATCATCTTGCAATTGTAATAAAGCATACTTAACACAAACCTGGTTAGTACACCCTACTACACACATAGGTTATATGTTATGACCTATTGCTTCTATGCTATAAACCTGTATAGCATGTTACTGTACTAAATACAGTAGGCAATTTTAACACAATTGTAAGTACTTATATTACTAAACTGAAAAGTATAGTAGTAATATGGAATTATAGTTGACCCTTAAACAATATGAGTTTAAACTGCATGGATTTTTTTTTCAATAAAAGTTATACCAAGTGTGCCTGCCTCTCCTGCCTCCCCTTTCACCTCCTCTAATACAGCATGAGGATAATGAGGATGAAGACCTTTATGATGATTCTCTTTCCCTTAATGAATAGTAAATATATTTTCTTTCATATGGTTTTCCTAGCCACATTTTCTTTTCTCTAGCTTACATTATTGTAAGAATACAGTGTATGCATTATATATATATATATATATATATATATAGAGAGAGAGAGAGAGAGAGAGAGAGAGCGCGCGCGCGCATGCAAACAGGTATTAAATTTACTGTCTATGTATTCAATAAGGCTTCCAGTCAACAGTAAGCTATTAGTAGTTAAGTTTTGGGAGAGTCAGAAGTTATACAAGGACTTCCAGAGTGCGGAGGGTTGGTGTCCCTAACCCTGTCATCATTCAAGAGTCATCTGAATCATCTTATGGGACTCCTGTTGTACATGAGGACCAATGCGTCATTATGCAGTACATGACTATGCTCTATTAGCTGTACAACTTCAGATAAGTTACATAATCTCTCCTCAATTTAGTTTCCTCATCTGCAAAATAAGGATGGTTCCTATACTACATAGTTCTTACTTCACAGTGTTGCTGAGAATAAAATGAGAATGCTTGCAAATCATAGCACAGAACCTAGCACATAAGAAATGCTCAGTAATGTCAGGTATTCTTACTGTTGTAGGTAAGAACCAGATCCCAGAGGGACTTGTAGGCCATGTTAAAGTCCATGTTGTGGACTTTATCTTAGAAATCATGGGAGCCACTAAGGAATATTGAGCAAGGTGGTGACATGATTCATAGTGTGTTAGAAGGATCACCTTAGGAGCGACTCAGAAAGTGGATTTCCAGGGTCAAGAGTGGATGTGTGGCATCACTTAAAAGGTTGTCCCACTAGCCTATGATAAACATGTTAGTGATGGTGGATTAGAATGTGGGGGAAGAGGGAAGAGGAAGGAAGTGAATGGGTTTGGGAGATACCAAGGAGTTAGAAACCACAGGGTGTGGTATTTAATTGGATGTAGAAGATGAGGAAAATAAAATCAGGATGGCTCTATAGTTTCTGGTGTGAACTACTTCATGAATAGTCCAATTGTTTTCTGAGAAAAAACAGTGACAGGGGTCTATTTAGGGGGAAAAAAGAGTTCTTTTTTAGACATACTGAGTTTAAGTTGCCCAAGAGACATCCAAGTAGAAACAGTTGCTAAATCAATTTCTGCTTTGATACCAGTTTTCTAGTTCTACTATTGTTTGTTATCTATCACTTCTCCATATTTAACTCACCTCTACCTTTATAACCTCCTCCACACATTGATAGAGCCATTTGTCTAAAATGAAAATTTGACCATGTCACTTTCCAGCCTAAAATCCTTTACAAATAGAATAGAATCTAAACATCTTAAGAATGTCAGTGTGTCCAATATCATCTGGTTTCCACTTACCAGCCTTTGTTGCCCACTGCTCTAGAGTCAGCCTCACAGAGCCTCACATGGGAAACCAAATATTAGTTCAAATGTAGCACTTCATAATGCTTTTTGTTATTCATTAGTAAAACAAGCAAAAGCTGAGTTTCACATGCAATTCCTGTAGCTGAATTGCTATAGGTCAGGTCATAGAATTATAGTTGGCAAGAGAGAAATGGTAGCAAGGTGGTAGTATGGATTTAATGCCACATGGCTAAACCTGTAAGAAATTGGCTTATGAGAAAGAGAATTTTCTGTTTATACTCTCATTCTCAACTTATTGATTTTATATCAACAATCTATTTGAGGGTATTCAATTTTTGAGAACTATTTGGAGCCAGGCAATATACTTAGAAATGGAAGATTTATAAGACTTGTTTCCTGCTTTTGAAGAAGGTCTTTTATTCTCATAGGAAGCTTTATTTATGCTGGGATTTGTAGAGACTTAAAAAAATAAAAAACTCTTTTAACATCTTTTGATATGCTGGAAGTATTAACATTGGCCTGCTTTAGTTTACCACTGGTGAACTTTAATGTATGTAATAAAGGGGGAAAATGAGTGTATATATGTATCAAAAGATTATGAGAAGTATCCAGAATAGCCAAGTACTTCTCCAAGAGTGAACATTTTCATTTCTATATTTTGAAGAAGGAAAACTGCCAAATTTTCTCATAAGCTTACCAGTAATTAACACTGTCTGAAAGTTAATTGGCTTAAGACAGAAAATTTAGACTAAGTAATAAAACATTTCTCTTTGTGAAGTGGGCTGGGAGAGGCTTTCATTAAGTGAAGTTGTTGTTACCCCTGTCTCACTGCCCTGGGCAGAGATTAAACGTTAGTTGTTGGTTATGTTCACATTTACATTTAGTTGTTAGAGTTGCAGTTGGTGTTCAGATGTGTACTTGGTATACAGTTGGGTAATATATAGTTTAAAATTTAGCCATGAGAGGTTTATTATTTCACATAAGTCTGGAGGTTGGACAGTTCTAAGCTTGACTGATTCATTGGCCCAACTACATTATCTTTTTGCTTTCCATCTGTTTTTGCTCTCCTTTCCTCAGCATAACAAGTGATATCCTCTCTCCTGGTTGCAAGGCTCCAACAGAATGTTGTTCCAGGTACTACATGCAGTCACAGTCATCTGCAGCTAACAAGAGTTTCTTCCCATGTGTCTATTAGGGAAGAAAATCTTTTCCCAGAAACCCTCCAGCAGACTTCCTCTCAGTTTCTACTGCCTGAGATTGGACCACATGCCCTTTTCTGTGCCAGTTACTGGCAAGGATATTAGGCATTCCTATTTTTGGTTTGGGCTAAACAGCACTCAGCCCTTCAGGGCCAGGAGATCCCTCTATCACTTGAACAAAATATTTTTGTAGGTAAGGAAGAAGGGGGACAGAAGGCAGTCAGGTCTAGTTAGAGACTTTCCATTAACACTGCACATATATCTAGCTAATATATCACTTCGTGTATTTATAAGTGGGATTTTTATTAGGTTAGAAGCAAATTTAATTCTTTTGTGATGGGGCTATAAAATGTAACATGACAGATTAGAGATATTGTAGAAGCAGTTTGGTCTTTTTAAATGATTGTTTTATTTTGATTTCTTTTTTACTGCCATCTAATCAAAGCCAAAAGTTTAAAGTAGTGTATCTCAGACATTCACTGCTGACTCTTAGGTGTCACAGCAAATACGGGAGTCCTCTTTCAATGTTTACACGAAGCTTGTCTCTTCCATATCCACTGTTTCCTGGCCTCCCTTATTGATCACTGAGAACTCAGCTCCTTTTCCTCAGTAAGCCTTGTGACTTCTCTACTCAGTGCCTCTTCCCATTCCTATCTGTGACCTCTTTGTTCCCTTGCTTTTGATGCTCAGAAGAGAATACGCTCAGGTTTTCTGGACTTCTTTGGATAAAGAACATGAAGAAAGTGGATGCCAATCTTTCACTTGCTTTTTTCTAAATGGTTTGAAGACAAAGTAAACAGCCAACTTTTTTTTTTTTTTTTTTTTTTTTTAAGCCTTCTGGCTTAGAGAGTGAATTACACCTACGCTCATATCCTCTTTATAATTATAAATATATCCTGTCTGTTCTTCATCGTGACTCTTCAGAAAGATTCAGATTTCATATATTTTATTCCTGTTATAGTATGCTAAATGGCCTCTAACATGGAAAAACCAGAAAGATTAGTTTTTAAATATTTTCCTCACATGGTTATTTTGTTTATAAATGGGATGTAGCATTTTGTACAGAGTTGAAATGGTTAACATGTGTCTATTAAATTTCACTTTAAGGTAGTGGGCTATACATAACCTCATTAAGGATCTTCTGAAACAGTTTACCTTAAGTAGACTTTTTCCCCTCATCTTTAACACTTTGTATCCTTCATGTGCTATATCTACATGTCATCAGTGGAGTAAAAGAATTAGAAAGAAAATAGGCATGCTCTTCTCCTAGTGTTAGAGTCATATTTATTTTTCTTTTGATAAGCCATTAGAAATTTGCGATGTATCTTTTTATCATTACAGTAATAAATTAATAACTCAACCAACTTAAAGATTTGTTAAAACTTTAGTCTGGCAGAAATTAGCTGTGGAACCTTGTGTATAGTAGAGGGTTCTTAATCACTTAAAACTTGGATAAAATGGGCAATACTTAGTGTTATATATTAACTATAAAGATTTTAATGTTTAAAAACAGGCAGTGTTTATGTTATAGCAAATTAGCATGGACTGGGAGGAGCCATACACAAGGGGGAAATCTCAGAATTTGTGGAAGGACAGGTTGATGCTGGGGGAGGGGAGAGGAGAGGAAAATGCACAGGATGAAAGTGCTGCGGGAGGTACACTGGCATCAAGCAGACTTGCCACCAAGTTTAATCTCTTTTTAGTCAGAATCTCTCAAATTGGTGTATCTTTTCACACCATGGTAAAATATTTCGAGTTTTTTAAGGAAGTTAATGAAAGTAGGATTTACTTTGATCCAGCTTTTCTACCCCACATTTATTACATAGAGAAAAATTTTAAATGACCTTGAAAAAATTACTTAGTACTTTATGTTGGAACAATATACTCAAGAAATCAGATTGCGAGGTCTCTGGAGAATATTTACTAATTATATTCCTAGGGACATCAAGAGACTAGAAATTTAAGTGTGAAAAATCTCAGCTAGATAGTCAAACTATGGCAGTGTTATTTTATGCTTGATGTTTTTCCTGTTGGTTAGTAAGTGAATAAAGTGTCATTAAAGATATGTTTACCATGAAGTTAGTGTATTGAAAAAAGGCTTTTAAAAGATGCTTGTTTTTAAAGAGTGCTTTTTCACTGGAAATGTTTTGGGGGTTTCTGTAGAATAACTATTAGAATCACTTATTGGATTTTCCCATTTGGCATTTTATTGTTAAATATGTTAAATATGTATTACTAGTAGACTCAGTTTGTGGCATACTTTTCAAGTAAATAGATTAAAAATAAATTTCAGTTTATAAGAAAAAATATCATGTGCAATTTGGCAACATAAAAATTATCTATTTTCTCATGCACTAAAATCTTTAAAGTCACTATAGAGAAATCTTATAGATTGTAACAGATTATAGAATTACCTTGAAAAGATTAGATACTTTTAGTTTTATATTTTATTTAAATCTTACCCTATTTTTAATTTAAACAGTGAAAGAATCCCTTTGTATAGTTATAATTTTTTACTTGTTTTATAAAATTACCTTTACAACTTCCTAAACTTTTAAACCATACTAAAGGGAAATAAAATTTATGATGTGAGATTCATGAGTTATATTACTCAAATTAACTTCCACATATAATATTACATATGTGTAATATTACTTATATCCCTATACAATATATATAAAAATGTATAAAATTGTTTAATGAATATACATATTCATTTAGTGAATAGTATTCATTTAGTATTTTAACCTTTAAATTGTTTAAATTGACAAGCTGATAAATATATAAGCCTTTAAAAAAATTAACCACATGGTTTGGCACCTGTAGCTCAGCAGCTAGGGTGCCAGCCACATACACCAGAACTGGTAGGTTCAAATCCAGCCCAGTCCTGACAAACAACAATGACAGCTACAACCACAAAATAGCCAGGCATTGTGGCAGGCGCCTGTAGTCCCAGCTACTTGAGTGGCTGAGGCAAGAGAATGGCTTAAGCCCAAGAGTTTGAGAATGGCTTAAGCCCAAGAGTTTGCTGTGAGCTGTGATGCCATGGCACTCTACCCAGGGCGACACAGTAAGACTCTGTCTCAAAAAAAAAAAAAAAAAAAATTAACCACATGGTTAGACTAATTTATTAATTTCATGTGTAATTTTCAGTAAAGTCTAATTAGAATCTTAGTTTACCCTACTAAAAGTGAGCATTTACTGTTTTGATACCTCTGTGTTTGACAAGCATTGCACACTTGTCTTTAAATTTTACATGATTTCATTTTCCAGCAAGTTGGCAGGTGTTAGCTGTCTATAATTATAACTGAGTAATTTTTTAAATGCTATTCATAGCCTAAACACAGCAAGAAATTCTTCCGATCATGTGATAAAGACTAAGCCTTGCAAAATAGTGGTAAAGTGATATGTTCAATAGTACTGAAGGACCTGTTTAAGAGAAATCTTGCAAAAGGAAATCGTAATTTAAATGATAAGGAAACAGGTTTTCAGAAAATAAAAAGGAGATAAGTTTCTCACAAAATAAGATCTCTCAAAATCGTTGATAGTGATTACACTATCCAGATTTAGATATATCTACTATTTTATCTAACCAGTTTAAAGTATATATTGACAAATTTAAATTATAATATATAACCTATATTATTCAGTTTTGTTGATGACAGGTCTGAGTATGAAAATTAATTGAAATTTTTTTGAGACAGTATAGATTTTACCATTGAACCTAATGAATTATTTCTCCTCATTTTATTCATTAGATTTTTTTTCTTTTTTTTTTTTTTTGTACCTGCTATATGCCAAACGCTATGCTTGTCTATCTCTTGACATGGAAAAGAAAAGGCCATAGGTTTCATTTGGTCTTATTAAAATGATTCTACTTTAAACAAAAACAATAAAAAGTAGCTGTTGTTTTTTCCTGTGGTTTATTTTATTTTCTAGCCACTTATTCTAAAGATCCAGAGTCTCACTTTGACCAGAGATATTTAGAATGGTTTAAAGATTATGTTGGAATTTCTTTACCAGCCATGTGCTCATGAATACATTAACCTCTATTGTCTTAGTATCTTCATCTGCAAATGAGCATTTTATTATCTACCTTGTGATATTGTTTTAAAAATTAAAGGAAATATTGGTAAAATATTTTGTGTATGTTTGCTGTATGAATTTAACTATGAATAAACACTTTTGAGTCTCTTTTTCCTTATCTGTAAAATGAGGATGACAGTAATAATACTAACCTAATAAAGTGGTTTCAGAATTAAATGAACATGTAAAGTTTGTAGAAGTGAACACATAGTAAGTGTGCAATAAATATTGGTGATGATGACGATGACGATGATGATGCGTAACTTGGTCTAAGTCTTTGACTAATGAGTCAAACTTCAAACATCCATTACTTTAGGAATGGGTAGGTTTGAATTCTGAGTAATTAACTTTTATATATCCTATACTTTGTATCCACATGTATAAAACCCCCTAATTGCCTTTTGTTCATTAAACTCTGTTTTCATGCATTCTGATTAAAACTGATGTTCAGCTATGTCATAGTACCCTAGGTAAGTGTTGAATTTGCCTCAAGATTTGCACTAGGGGTGATGGCAGATCTGTAGCATCCATCCTTTCATTGGCCTGTCACATTGTTCTGGTATGCCAGCAGAGCCCCAGCAGGGAGAGTTGCAAGCAGGCAGCTGCATGTGACATCCAGGTGATCACATACCCATGTAGAGGTCCACAGCCAAAGCCCGACAGCATTAGAGGATAATGGCCAAGACCATGGACTGTGGAGTTAGTCAGACCTGAGTTTGGACGATTTGCATAACCTCCTTAAGCCTGACTTCCCTCACAGAGCTGTGAGGATTGAATGAGGGAACATATGTGCAATGCTTACTGGAACCCAGGAAGCACATGGTGAATGTTCTCGTCTGCCTTCTCCTGGTGGAGGACATGTGAAGTTGGCACCATATTACCTTAAAGTCTTTGGGCAACTGGGGAAGTTTTTGCCTACTTTCCAGGTTCCCTGGTCCTACGGGAAATAGCAGCTCTAGGAATCATAATTCTGGATTTTGTAAATATTGTTTTATCTCTCTAGAAACTTTCCTTATATCACATTAGTCTATTATTGCACTTATAAACATCTGACTTTCAAGCATGTCTTTCAGGGACACATAATGTAGGAAAGCAAGGGATGGCTTGTATGCCAGTGTTGTCAGGAAGCAACTGAATCCTCTGCACCTGGTCAGTTTGTGTCTAGGACTCCAAGTTTATCTACCACAGAGAGTGCTTGCCTTGAAGGTCCACTGAGGACATTAGCGCTGCCCTATCATTGTTCCTACTTTGCTTCCCTCAGTGGGAGCTTGATTAAACAGTCTCCAAAATAGTCCTTTCTTGCCAGATAACTGGCTCCATCCAGTAGCTTGATATAATTTAGAAAAAAAGTAACTAAGCAAGGTTATTTGCCAAAAAGATACCAAAAATATACTCCAGAAGAGATAACAAGGCTTGAAGAGATTTTGTACCCATATTTGAGTCTTGAATTTGTTTGATAGTGTGTGGCAGGTTTCTTTGGTGCTCCTGAGCTCCAAAGAAAGCTAACCCTCCTTATGTCCTATGGGTTAGAGTGGCTGTGGTGGAGGTAGAGAAACAGCAGAATCAATCTCTCTCTCTCTCTCCCTCCCTCTCCCCCTTCCTCTGCCCCCTTTTGAAACGTAGAGCTGCCCAGGCTGGAGCAGCCTTGAACTCCTAGGCTCAAGTAATCCTCCCATCTCAACCTCTCAAGTAGCTGGCACTACAGGTGTGCACTGCTATGCCCAACTGATTTTTAAAATACTTTTTAAAGACAGGGTCTGTCTGTGTTGCCCAGTCTGATCTTAAACGCTGGGCCGCAAGCAGTCTTCCCACCTCAGCCTTCTCAGGTGCTAAGATTGCGGGCATGAATGACTGTGCCTGGCCCTCTTGTTTACTTTAAAATGTGCCATGGAATTGGAACCAAGTTACCTTAAATTATCTTCATCAGTCTGTATATTTTCTAATATAAGAAGAGTGGTATTCTGCATGCCAAGTTCTTTTCCTATATTAATTCATTCAACCTTCACAACAATATTATAAGGGTAGGTATTATCCACATTTTATGCATTAAGATAAATCAAGGTGCAGATAGGTTAAAAAAATTAAGGCATACAGATTAAGTATCTCTTATCCAAAATGCTTGGGACCAGAAGTGTTTTAGATTTTGAATGTTTTGGGATTTTGGATATTTGTATATATGTGAGATAACTTAAAGATAGGACACAAATTTATTAATATTTATGTTTCATATGCACCTTATATACTTAGTCTGAAGGTAATTTTGTACATGTATACTGGTAATATTTTTAATAATTTTGTACCTGAAAATTTGTGCTATGTACTTACGTGTGGAATTTTCCTCTTAATATTGGTGCTCAAAAATTTTCAAATTTTGGCGCATTTTCAAATTTCAGATATTTGGATTAGGAATGCTCAATCTGTTTCAAACCAGGCTATGAGACTCAAGGATCTGGGTTTTTCACTGGTACACTGTACTATCTAAATAAAAATTTATTGTAAGAGTCTAAACAATGAAAATATATTATTTTCTTTTCCAAATTATTTTCCTTCATGGTGAAACTTAAAACTTTGGTGTTTCTAGGGGAAACTACATTGTCAGATGTTACTAAATTGCATATCAAATTCTTATTTAAACCCTGACCCATCTTGAAATTGCATTTGAACCCTATTGAATCTCCATGTTTCACTGCGGTGTATAATTTTCATTATGTTGTCATTATAAATTTCAGCTGATTACCAGGAGTCTTTGGACTGTGATCCTGGAAAAATGGTGTATAAAAAGTTTATCTTTACATTAAGAGATTCCTAGTAAAATGATTTCTTTAATGCAATCCCTAAAAGAAAATTTTGTGTATTTCCATGAGAAATAGACTCCAGATTAGCTTTGAAAAGAGTATTCTCCTAGCTAGTTCATTGTTAAAAGAGTATTCTCCTAGCTAGTTCATTGTTGCCATGACAGTGCTGGCAGTGCAAGTGTTGTAGTGACTCCTTGCAGTGATCTTATTTTAGACCCTAACGTTTGCAATGCTGAAAGTCCCCTTCCCCGCCCCACAAGTAACTCTAGTGGAAAAGTACTGGTTTTATAGCTGGCTTCTGCCTTTGTAGCTGAAAGACTGCACTATTGTGGGCTTAAAAAAAATACTGTAGGAGTGTTGAGTATTTTTCCTGTGGATTATGAATGTTTGAAATCTCCCAAAATATGGTATTACATTACATGTCATACAGCAAGTTGTTTACAGCTAAAAAGAAAAAGAGCCTCAATTGTCTTTTAGAAATCAAGCCCAGATTGTATAATTACATTGAGCTCATATACAAATCATTTTTCCATTTATGTGTCTCCCGTGCATTCTTTAAATTTGGTTTATTCAATTATTATGGTAAATTGTCATTAGAACTAAAAAGGATTGTGTTTAAACAGGGTAGAAAAGTACTGTTTCATGTCCTTTCCTTAATTAAACACTTATTTGGTTGAATTGTAACATTTTAATCTTGTGAACTCATCTTAGGTATATAAATGATTTTAAGCACAAAATTATTTTCAAACTCATAATAGTAAGTGCCTTTTTATATGCTTTTGGATTCTACTTGTTAGGGCAGAGTTTTGCTATCTTTGGCATATGTACTAAAAATCTACTACAGCATAATGAAACCAAATGATTTTGGCAACTGACCTTTTCAAAGAAGATGGAAATTCTAAATACTAATAATTCTATTTGTTTCTTCTAAATACTGCCTTAAAGCTTAGTTCATTTTCCTTAGATGCTAAAGATTTACACATATCTTGCATTACTGGGCCTGAGTTGAAGATTGGAGTGTAAATGTCAGACAGTCCCTCTTGTTTCTTTTTTTCAGTTTAACAGAAAAATAATTTTTGAAACTAAAATTAAATCTCAGGCTAGAATTGTATTTGGCCTTTCCACCAAGCAATGAGAGTTTATGCAATTGTATTTATTATTATTCCCTTACTAGTAATTATTCAGATAAAGAGGTATGTAATTCTTTGATGCCCCTTCTTTGATTTTGAAAGTAGATGTGTGGTAATTTGTGAAGATTCAAACCTTGTGATAAATATTCTCTCATTTTTAACTACATATCTGTTATTTTTACATATCTACATATCTCTCCTTTTTAACTACGTATCTGTTATTTTATTGGTTGAAATGAAACTAAATTGTGGTTTAGTTCCTTTTCCTTTGTTAAAATACTTGATAACAGTGTTGTTACTTTTTCCCTGAACTGCACAGCACCTCTATAGCTGACCTCCTTCTCCATCTAAGGCTGAAATGAATATTCTTTTTTAAGATAAGAATTCATTTTAAATCTTTCTTTGTATCCGATACTGTTCTGGCATTGTGGGGGATATTTAAAAAAAAAAAAAAAAAAAAGTAGATGACCTCCATTGCCTTTAAGAAATCTACAGTGATTTAGAGAAAAAAAAAATTAAGAACAAATCAAGACTGTGGTTAAAAATGTAAACTTTTATGGTAGTATGTTGATAACAATATAATTACTGGTGAGGGAGTATGTCATGCAGCCAGGCTTTCTAAAGGGTATTTTGGATATTAGTCAAAAATCTTTAAAATGTGTACATGTTAATTCCACTTCTGAAATCATCTCAAAAATATTTACATATGAGCATAATCACTACAGTGCTACTTATAATATCAATGTATTATCTATATATATTTTATATGCAAATGGATAATAATCTAAATATCTAATAGTAAGAGATTAATTAAATTATATTTGGTATAAAGGACTGTTATGTTATTAAAAATTATTTTTAAATACATTCATGAGAAAATAAATATCATGTATTTAAGTAGAAAAAAATACCTTTAAAATAATATGCAAAAAATATGTATTTATATATATTTTAAATATATTTATATATTATATATATTCATTTTTATTTATTTATTTTATTTTTGGAGACAGAGTCTTACTCTGTCACCCTGGGTATAGTGCCCTGGTGTCATAGCAAGACACACAACCTCAAACTCAGCAGCAACCTCAAACCTTGGGCTTGAGCAATCCTCTTGCCTCAGCCTCCCAAGTAACTGGGACTTACAGGCGCCTGCCACAACTCCTGGCTAGTTTTTAATAGAGATGGTCTCAAACTCTTGAGCTCAAGCAGTCTACCCACCTTGGCCTCCTAGAGTGCTAGAATTTCAAGTGTGAGTCACTGCACCCAGCCACAAAGTATATATTTTTTATAGAAAAGAGGGAAAAATTAGGAAACCTACATGTAACAAAATATGAATTATAGTTCTCATGTAGAAGTGGGATTATTGGTGATTTTAATTTTTCTTTTTATAATGATAATCATTAATAATTACTTAATTTTATCTAGTGCTTACCAAATGCTAAGCATTATGGTAAGCGTGACATATAACAGTTGCAGTGTTTTGGCTGGTTACAGGTTTTGAGGAGGGGATCTTCCCCAAACAAAACCAGTACACAGATAATGCATGCACTCCCCTCATGGTAAGATTAGATTAAGTTTCTGCCTTGTTTAAGTCTAGGAAACAGGAGCTTCTCAAAAGCTAGGCATTCTCACTGAAAAGAAGCACTTGCAGCCAACTTTGGTGCTGCTTTCCTTGGAACACAGGCTTTCTAAAGGGGAGTGCTGCTGCTGATGACACTGTCTGAACACATAGGGTCATAGCAGATTTGCAAAACTCACTTCTTACCATACTGTTGCTTTTTATATTTGGGATTTACATCCAAATTCTGGCAGAATTTACACAATTATCTACACATGTTTTTGAAGGCCCATTTCCCTGCAATCTTTCCTTTTATATCTACACCAATTCTGTAAGGTAAGTTTTGCATTTTACAGATGAGGAAACATACCCAGAACGATTAAGTACCTTAACCAAATAGTGAATGCTGGAGTCAGCAGACATGTCTGATTCCTAAATCTATGTTCTTAACCACTAATCTATTTTCCTATAGTTTACTCTTTTATTTTTTGCAATGAGTACGTATGGATTTTATATTTGAAAACAACTGGAAATCAATGTGAAAAAAGTGTATTATATATAAAGTGTGATAGTACGGTCATACACTAAATAACAGACCACATAACAGTGGTCTCATAAGATTAAACATAGAAAAGCATAGTAAAAACATGGTATTATAGACAATATTTAGATACTGAAATACTTACCATTGTGTAACACTTGCCTACAGTATTCAGTACAGTAATACACTGTGAAGGTTTGTAGCCCAAGAGCAATAGACCATATCACATAGCCCAGGTGTGTAGTAGGCTGTACCATCAAGGTTTGTGTAAGTATACTCCATGATGTCTACATGATGATGAAATTGCCAATGACACATTTCTCTCAAGTATCCCTCCCTGTCTTAACTGTAGTTCAGAGCAAGGAAAGATCAGGATGGTTTGGGATAATAAAGATGGTTTAATAAAGCAAATAAATTTTAATGCAATTTTTATTTTCAGCTTATCCTTCATTTACACAAGTATACACTGTTTCTATCCCTAACACGCCCAAACCAAACCTCTGATGACTGGCTGGAAGTAATTAATGTTCTGTTGTTCTTTCCTGCAGACTAAGTTTTGGCCTCGTTTTTGTTTCCTTTTTGTGGTCCCCTTTTATCTTTCTTGCGCCATCTGTCAGTGTGCATGTATGAACATGTAACTATATTTTTTGTCAAAACTCCTTCTCGCTACAGGGTTGGGCATTATAAATAAAACTGTTCCAGCTTTACAGTTTCCATGTAGAAATGCCATCATAATTTAAAGGTTGAGATGATGATTTAAGGACTAAAAGAAGTTAGAAAAATTATATTAAATAATTGATATTTCCCTAGAATGTTACTGGATTTGGCATTCAAATTCATACATTTATACTGTATTTAAAAACTCATGGAAAGGAAGTAGAACCAAGATCTTGAATTTTGTCAAATGAATTAAACTAGAACTAATGTTTAGCCAGTATGCATTGGCACATCAGTACTTGATAAAATACTGAAATATTTTTCTATCAGTTGGTAAGTAGTAAGTGGAAGCTAGAAAAAGCAATAAAGTTAATAATGCATAATCAGGATGGGTGATTTATCTTAGAATACACACATGAACTTAGATTCCAAGCTGGTTTGATTACTGAAGCATGTGGAGGTAGGAAATTTCCTTAGGTGTCCTATTATTTGTTTCAAATGTTGAGGAAGGTACAGAAGCCCTTAGATCATAGAGACATACTATGCAGATGAACGAAGAAGGATCTAATCTGTCAACCCACAAAAGAGGAGTCATTTGTGCCAAAGGTCTAGGCTTAGGTGGTGACTAGGGAGGCCACTTTCTTTTTTTTTTTTTTTTTTATTAAATCATAGCTGTGTACATTGATATGATCATGGGGCATCATATACTAGCTTCATAAACCATTTGACACATTTTCATCCCAATATTCAACATAGCCTTCCTGGCATTTTCCCAGTCA
>CAUYPK010087122.1:0-10410 GCA_963574355.1 Loris lydekkerianus | reverse complement strand
CTGATTGATGAGATTAGAGATTTTACTCCTTTTTTCCTGATTAGGTTGGCTAAAGGTTTATTTTATTGACCTTTTCAAAAAACCAGCTTTTTGATTTATTGATCTGTTGTATAATTCTTTTGTTTTCAATTTCATTTAATTCTTCTCTAATGTTGGTTATTTCTTTTCTTCTACTGGGTTTGGGGTTGGAATGTTCTTCCTTTTCCAGTTGCTTGAGATGTCCCATTAAGTTGTTAACTTCCTCTCTTTCCGTTGTCTTGAGGAAGGCTTGCGGTGCTATAAATTTTCCTCTTAGTACTGCCTTTGCGGTGTCCCAGAGGGTCTTATAGTCTGTGTCTTCTTTGTAATTTTGTTCCAAAAAATTGGCAATTTCTTTCTTAATCTCGTCTCTGATCCAGCTATCATTCAGCATAAGGTTATTTAACTTCCATGTTTTTGTATGAGTTTGTAGATTCCTGTTGTTACTCAGCTCAAGTTTTATTCTGTGGTGGTCTGAGAAGATGCATGGAATAATTTCTATTACTTTAAATTTACTAAGGTTAGACTTGTGACCTAAGGATTTTAAAAGGTTCTTGAGGCTGAAAGCCACACCAAGGATTTACCATCAGACAATGAATATAATACCTGTATAAGTTGGGTGAATTTTTTTTTTCTTCTAATGGTTTTCTGAAATATCTTCAATTCCTGGGCCTATCAGAAAGAGATATTCATTACTTACCTGAAAAATACTATAAGGAAACAGCATAAACAAGGTAACCAATCAGTCATTTTCTAAGTTTATGGTTTTCATAAAGTCAACTTTCACATTTGGAGTACTCTTTTCAAGTTAGAAAATATGCTATTTCAGTCATAAACTTGGTAAAATAATCCTCTTACAAAAGAAAATAAATGTCCTCTTACAAAAGAAAATAAATTCTTATTGAAATGATGCATATAACTATATTACAATAAAATAAGAATACTCCAAAATAATTTCTGAATTCTGGAGAAAACATGTAGAGAAAAGGAAGAATATTTCTATTTTCCTTTCAAAAGTATGCTTTATCTAATTTCTATGTTATAAATATCTCAAAATAATAAAGTTTTTTTAATTCTAGCAAATGAAACATAAAAAAGATTAGCAATGTTTTAAACAAAAATCTATGAAAAAGTAATTTCAGTCCCATGTACTAAATTTTTGTTCTATTTGATGTTAGGATAGCAAGCTTCATGACGTCTTCACTTTTTTTTATTAGTGCTGTGGAAGTTTTTAACTAGTCTTGTGCTATGATCTTCAAAGATATCTAAGTTGTATTCAAGAGTGCTTGTCAAGATCCTTTCTATGAAAATTCTCAAAAATGCAATACTTTAGATATTGTAAAAAAAAAAGGGGGGGGGGACATTATAATAAAGCATTTTATTATATATACCAAAACATAGTAAACTTTTAGGAATTTCATACAATTTTGTAACACATATTAATAAAGAGATAACAAAGATATAACTTAAACTAAACCCCCTTTGATATTTGACAAAACTTCCTATACCAAATAAGCCTACTATGTCTCTCTTGGACATTAGAGGAGACCCCTTTTGGAATATACGAATTTCGGGCCAAAAGACAAAAGGTAGAATCTGAAATTTGATTTTGAGAAGTATGTCAAAGATTTAAAACACATGATCAAACTATGATCACAAGTCACTGTAAAACAATAGACATTTGTTTAGCCAAGGTGATAACTCAAAGATTTCAGACAGTTAAAACTTTTGCTCTTTCATAGAGAGGAGACTCCATTTTCCAAACAATCAAAAGACTTAATAAAGATAAGATAAAACTAGCACAGTTTGTCTTTCCCATGTCCCTTACCATCTTTGGAATTTACTCAAAAGGTAAACAAAAATATTTTTACTATTTTTATTAATATCATATAAAAATTTTGTTTAAAAAGAAAAAATTCTGTTTATATTATTGTATCAGGAATATTAAAAGTGATTTTATTAAAACTATTTAAAGAGATCCATCCAATTTCAATCAGCTCTTACCACATAAGGTAACAGTTAGATAAAACTTGGAGGATGGGGAAGGGATATGGTAAGCTTCAACTATTCGGTGCAATATAGGTGTGTGTGGCACACATTCTGGGTGAAGGGCTCAGCTGTAATTTGGACTTTACTTAACAAATGTAAACAATGTAATTTAATCATATGTACCCTTATATCAATCTGAGGGGTAGTTAAGTAAAATTTTTATAACCACTTACAATTTTTTTAATTCTCTTTCTTTATCCAACTTTCTATATCTATTTAATTTTAGAGACTTTAGACTGATAAGAAAACTTCAGAGAATAACTTCATGCCGTGCTTTGGAAGAGACAAAGGATTGAGAGACAGATATGGGGAGAGAAGGTCGGGGAAACACTGAGGATTTTCAATTCAGCATGTTAAAGTGCCATATTTGGTGGTATCAGGTGGACCCCAACAATTCAAGTAAAACTAAAAACCTAGCAACATATCGCTTCTTTATTTTCTCACTTTTTTTCACTAATAATTTTAATATTGACTGCATGTTGAAATTATAACGTTCATAAGTCAAATAAAATGTATTATTAAAATTTTTAACTTTTTTATTATTAAATCATAGCTGTGCACACTAGTGTGATCATAGGACACCATACACTGGTTTTATAGACCATTTGACACATTTTCATCACACTGGTTAACATAGCCTTCCTGCCATTTTCTTAGTTATTACTAAGTATTAGTAATTACTAATACACATTTATATTCTACATTTACTAAGTTTCACATGTACCCTTGTAAGATGCACCACAAGTGTAATCCTACACATCACCCTCCCTCCAACCATCCTTCCCCCTCACTCCCCTCCCTCTCCTTCCTCCCCATACTCTTAGGTTATAACTGGGTTATAGCTTTCATATGAAAGCCATAAATTAGCTTCATAGTACGGCTGAGTACATGGGACACTGTGTATATTTCCATACTGACTGAACTACCGGTTCTGGCATTGATATATATTTGTTTTGGTTGCTGGCAATATCTGTTACATGTACACTCACTAACTTTACCATAATCATCTACTCTTTCTTTTAGTTTAGCTAAGCCTATTGTTCAACACTGTTCAATAGTCAAGGATATAATAGAGACCTTATTTATATATTGAAAATGCAATACAATTACTTGAGCCCTTCCTTTTGGTCTTTATATGACATATACCTATTAATAGGGAATATAATATTTAGGATGGGCAAAGAGATAAAAGACATATTTCCTGTATTCAAGTCTGAAGGCAAAGACAGATGAGTAAATCAATAATAACTATGTACTGTGATAAGTGATATGATGAAATTAAAGACAGAGCATTGTAATGAAATGAGGAAGAAGAATAGATTCTTGAATACATTGGAGGTGGGAGAATTTAAGCCTTCGCAAAGTAATAGACCCTTTACATGAGTGTCGTGTGTTGATGGAAAAGTGAAGAGGAAGGAATTTTGTGTCAGATTTCAGTTTCAAGAATTAACGAATAAATAAAAGATTGTCATTCTCAAAAGTGCACGGTCAAGATCATAAGAGATAGATTATAAAGAAAATAGGCAGCTTACCCAATAGAAGTTGGATATATTCTGTGTAATTTTTAAGCACCAATATTTCACTTAAGATTTCAGTGTATCAATTACTTGTTTTCTTTCTGATTATTAGAGAAGGATGACATTTTGCAACATTTAATTATTATATTTGATATAGAAAATGTAAAAACAGTTAGAGAAGTCAACACAATGTCTATAACTGGCTTCTGTTTTACAGATAAGATGCGAGCATTGATGATTGTTGAGCAAATTGCTTATTATATTAACAAAAAGTATATTCAGTGGAGTTATTCTGACATGAGTATTAGAATACAATTTCATAACAGAAAGAAATTAGAAAAAGTGACAATAGTTTGTAGGTGAAACAAGCCAACACTAATATATTTTCAACAAAATTAAATATTAAAGCCTAAGTCAGAGATTCAATTTAAATATCAGATAAAAGCAGTCAATTGAATAAAAGATAAAGATAATTTGAAAGTATTAAATGTCAGTGAATTCAGACAATGTTTTATTCTTTTCCAGTGCTTAATAACTTTTTGTTTGTGAACTGAAACTTCTATGTATGATGTCAACATGAATATAAGCTTTAAAATACATTGATCCAGTGGCCTTAACTACCACATGGAAAAATAACATTTATAAATGGGGAAAAGGTGTCCTAACTTTTCTAGGAATTAGGGTAAGATACTTTCCACATACAACACATTTAAAGCATTTCTTGTTAAATATAATGCTAATAGGATGCTATTAAAAGAAGACACCAAGAGTTGGCATGGACATAGAACATAAAATTATAAGGAATTAAGGAATAAGTCCAATGGTGGTGTACTCTTTCATGGTGGAGGGGAAAGAATGAAGACTCAGGCAGCGAATGGTGAGGTCAGATGGCAGTACTTGAACTTGTCTATGTGAGACAGCTCAGCAATATTACAAAGCCATAACCCTAACGTTTCCACTGTGGATGAAAGAAGCAGAGACTAATCAACGTGTCTGGTAACTGTGCCTGAACAGGTGGAGGTGGGCTGTCAGCACTGCGAGTCTTTCTGCATTGATCAAATGTATACCTGACATGGCACACGGGCCACATTAAACATTGGATACAGTTATTTGGCTTCTGGTGCAATTTTTTCTTTTTCTTTTTCTTCCTTTCTTTTTTAAATTAAAGACAGAGGAAAAACTATAGAGTAAATATAAACAGTCTTATTTCTGGCATTACCAAGGATGTGGCTCTCTCTTAATTTCCCTTAGGTTTATGGATAAACTGGTTATTTAAATTTCTATCAGGTAGCATTCTCATAGCAACCATAAGAAAAGAGAGGACATCTGGAAGGATACAGCCACCTTATTTACTTGAGAAAGTCTTACTCTAGTTACTGGAGTAAGAGAGGACAGTAGAGCAATAAAGGAAGAAGTGAGGGGGAACAGCATAAAAAAATAAGAATCTACATTTCTGCATTCAAAAGATTCAAAAGAAGCAGAATTTTGATTCTAAAAAATGTAGTATAAATCCACATGTAGTTTTTAAAAACTCTCTGAACCAAGATGTACTATTAGAACCATACTCTGTGTATGTTCATGATAACTGAAAAAGTAAATATGACTTCTAGGATCCAAGAAATGAAGAAGAGATAACATGGTAGCCAAGAATCTTTGACTGTAATCTATTGTAATCCATCACAGGACAGCTTAAGCCAAGTAGAAAATGTATTAGCTAGCTCTGCTTTTTAGCTAATTGCAGACATAGCTAGGTCTGGATGTTCAAGGTATGCCCTAGGCATAGCATACCTTTCTCCTCCACTATACTTTGACTTACTGTCTTCATTCTTATAGAGATTTCCCTCAAATGATGATTCTCAGCAATCACAGCTGAAAAGTATTTTCCTAATGATTCCAGTTAAAACAGTCCTTGACTGTAATTCTGTATGTCCATTTGGGTCACCTACACATAATATCACTTACACAGGATGGAAGTCAGGTCTGTAGCACAACTAGTTCTGTGTGTGAATTACGATCAGCCCAATCAAAATACAAAAAAGGAATGTGAGGGTGGATAGTCAGTTGGGTAGCTGTGCAACATGCCTAGTTCTGTGTGTGAGTTTATAGTCAGCCCCAATCAAAACACAAGGAAGGAAAGTGAGGCAATGATTTACTTCACAATAGAAAATCAAGGCATTGTTAAAGAAAAGGCAGAAATAACACCAGGCAGAAGACAACAGTCATCCACTGTATTTCATGCCTTGGTAGCTCTGAGGTCACATGTTTTTATACCCATAAGATACACTAAAAATAAAGTCAAACTGCGACATGCAGTACTAAAGTGCTCACCTTATCTTCTCTTCTCAAAGAGACATTATCATTACCTGTGCTGCTCCAAGTCCAGAATCTTTGAGCAATGTGCACCATTCATTTCCCTGTGTTTAGAACAGATGGGAAAGACAAATAACCACAATTAAAAAGGAAAAAAAAAACTCATTTAGAAAAGAGAAGAAGACTTGACTAGTTTTATAATACATAACATAAACCATATCCTTAAAGAGCTATAACAAGTATTTCTTGGTGGTGGTGAAGCATGCCCATTGTAAGAATGTCAGCCATCTCTCAGGGAGGACCCACAATGTTTATTGTTCTTTGTGCCACACATGAGATGGGTACTGGGGAGAATTGCCCTTAAAAAGAATACAATATTTGGTAGCCCATTTTTTGTTGGTGTCAGTTTGACAGCTTGGAGATTGAGGAATCAAAGGCACTTTGAGCCAACCTTGGACTTCTCTCAAAATGTAATTACCAGAATTGCCAGAGATTCTGTAGTGATGATTAGAATGGTCATCTGAATTCTGTTATATATACCTCACAATCCATTGCTATTAATAAGAAGTGCATCTTCT
Source organism: Loris lydekkerianus (assembly GCA_963574355.1). Taxonomy (NCBI): domain Eukaryota; kingdom Metazoa; phylum Chordata; class Mammalia; order Primates; family Lorisidae; genus Loris; species Loris lydekkerianus. The sequence goes on along the minus strand of CAUYPK010087122.1, from coordinate 3,938 downwards.
AATATCAGCCCTGGCTTACAGAAAGCAGCCCTCTACTCAGCTTAGTGACGCTGGTGCCCCTAGGCAATGAATTCTCGCCATCTTGCCTTAATGCAGTGCCCTCCATGTACTCTCAGGCTGGGGCATTTTCTGGCATGTATCATGTTGCCACACATGCATGCCACTACTCTGAGACTCTTATTCTCCTTCTTCATCCTCTGTTACAGCAGTCCTAGAATTGCCACTTCATTGAAATTGGGCATTTGAGAACTGTGGTAGCAGCACCTTAGCATGAAATCTCAGGGTCATATCTGATTGCAATATCATGAGATAATGTTCCAGTATCAATGATCTCTCACATAACCCTCTCTTGGTCTGTCAGTTTCTAGCCTCAGCCCCAGGAATTGCCTAGGTTCTGAAGCCCCTTCAGGATATAGTCTCTTCTCTTCTCCATCTGCGTCATGTTACCTAACCTAAGGTACCAGTTGGGAGGCCGGAGAGGAGCTGAGGTTTTATCTTGAGGGGTGTGTATGATCTTTGATTTTAAGCAAGAGTGAGAGAAGTGATATATGACAGAAATGCCTCAGAGGGTGACTACATTTATTTGGTACTGAACAATTCATGTGAAATAAAATAAAACATCAGGATAATTATCTACCTTACGGCTCTCTGACTTCAGGAATGTTACTTAGCACAGCTATTTCTGAGATTTTTTGTGTGTAAATATGGTTGTATTATATAAAAAATAAAAAAAATTATTAATTATTTATTGGTATGTCATCTAAAAGCATTCAATAAATGTAAGTTGGTTTCATCTTCATTATTATTGTCATCACTGAATCATCATTATTTTCATTACTATTTTCAATTTTTAAAATCTTCTGGCATCAATCAGTTTATCATACGTGGCTTTTAACACTATTTTGTATAAAACTATTAGATGGGGACCATGTAGGTCATGGACAGAATTTGTATTCTGTTACCAGTAAAAAGATATGAGAACATTTTAATCATGAGAATAAATTGCCTTATTTAGAGTTTCAAACAGTGATTTTGGTCCTGTGTGCATCACTAGTTTTAAGAAGGATAAGGTTTGAAGTAGGAAAAAAAATTAGAAAGGTATTCTGATGATGCCAAAGTTACATTGTAAGTACCTTAAGATGATTTCAGCTAAGTCAGCAGGTAGAGAAGGAACCAAGGGGAAGTGACCCTAAAAAGGAAAGATAAATTAAAAATCCATATAAAAAAACAGCTTCATTCTTTTCCTACTCACAACCATATCTACAACAAGAAGACGCTCCATCATAAAAGATGTTTCTCTAAACAGAATTTACTCTTTTTTAAACAAACTTAAATTTATTTAAAAAGAGCTAAATTTTGATAGGTACACAAGTAAACCACCTTCAGTTGGTGTTCTTGACGCCTGAGCTCCAGAGCTTGCTGTTCTATGTGCATAACTCTTGACTGCGCCTAACTCTTGAGCACTTTGAAATGACAATGTATGAATTGGGAGTATAAAATACACAGTAGGTTTTGGAAAATTTCATAGGAAATAATGTAAAATACTTTATTCATAATTTAATATACTGATTATATGTTGAAATAATATTTTGTATACACACATACATATATACACATATATGTATATGAGATTGGGCACTTAAGTTTGCAAATTTATCCTAGAAAAAGTGCTACAAACCTTATTGCTGATTATCACCACAGTCACCTTCAAAGCACTCCCCTCAGAAAGTTATTCACTGACACCAGAACTTAGTCTACTTCTCAAAGCAATTTTGAAACTTTTTTTCTGGAACGGCCATCAGAGCTATTGTCATAAGAGGTCTAACAACTAAGTTTGCAAATCCATCCCAGAAAGTGATTTGAAGGGCAAAGTGCCAAAAAAACAAACAAACAAAAAAAAAAAAAAAATGGAAAACTGATTAAAAAAATATTTCAAGGAAAAGAAACAAAAGGAACAAAAGGAAAAAAGAGAGAAAAGTAAATATAAAGGTAAGTCAAACTAGTTAATATAGGTTAAATCATCTGGGTGGGGAGAAGTTTCTTTGAGCTGGAGATTTGTGATTCTTTGATGACTGCTTTAATTGGGTACACTGATGTACCACCCAAGTACATCTTCAGGACCCAGATACTAATTTTTTAGTTTTCCCAGAGCATTGCCTGTTGGCAGCTCAAAGCTGAGCCCTGCCCTACCCCAGAAATTTCTCATGACCAAAGGAAGCTGCCCTGCCCTATCTCTTGGCCAAGTCCCTACCTATACAGGAGTATAAATGCATGGTCCTTCTCTGATCTAAATTCAGACCATCTCTAAGCTTCGATGTTCTCCAGGGAGTAAAAACTATAGCCTCTGGTGCAATTGTACCACAGTTCAAACTGGGGGCAGTTTTCCTTCTGCCCCCAATTTTTCCTTCATTACCCTCCACAGATGTTCCCTAGAGCACACACTAATGAGGATCTTATATGCACTTCCTCATTACTGAGTCCAACCTCTGATGTTAGGAGGGGATCTAAAAATGCAGACCTAAAATGGAACTTTAGAAGTGGATCACTCACTATCCAGGAATCACTAATGGTAAGTTCACTACAGGTAGCCTATGCCTAGTGGGTGCTGTTGTAATTCCACAGGTGTCTGGAAGGTTCAGGGAAGGTAGTACATTGCAGCAGGCAGTGGCTGATGTGGAGAAGGACAATGAAAAGCTGAAGGTGACTTATTGTAGATAGGAGGCTAGGTGTGGAGAGACTCCTAAGCAGCAAGTGAAGAAGTTTTCTGAAATTATAAGGCAGAAAAAAATTGAGTCTTTGAACTGAATCATAAAGGCAGTAGGACACCACTGAAGGTTGAATTATCTAACTTGGCAAGTCTGCTATGCCCAAGTCAGTACCATGATTGGTTAGAAGTAGAAGCCTGAGCCTCAGGATGGGAAAATCCAAGTTGAGGCACTCAAAGACCATGAGATCCATCTGAACCTGCTGGGGCATTTTTGTCATGCATCACTTCTCTCTTACTTGAAAACAAAGAGCAACACACCCTTTATGGTAAAAGCCCAGCTCCCCTTCTGACCTCCTGACTGGTACCTTAGGTTAGGTAACATGACTCAGATGGAGAAGAGAGGAGACTATATCCTGAAGGTGCTGCAGAACCTAGAGAATGCCTGGGGCTGAGGCTGGAAACTCATAGACCAGAAGAGGGTTACAGGAGAGATCATTTGGAGCAAAATATTTAATTTGTCCTTGAAAAATATTTTGTTTCTTTTTATAAAAGCTTTCTTTGCTTGGAAATTTGACCTCTCCAGTTTTCTACCGAGTACATCTTAAGGAATTATATAATTTCATTTGCAATTAAGTGGTTCCAAGATCATCAAACAAGTTAATGGTTAACAGTGGTGCTAACATCCAGATTTACTTTTATTTAGTCGAGTGCTTATCAAAGAAATGACAAAAAATGTAAATGGGGAAGTACATGGCTTCATTCATCAGATCAACAAATATCATCCAATATCTGTTATAACCCAGCAACCTGAAATGCTACTGTTATGCTTATAAACTTATCATCCTTACTATTGTGGGTCCTGTGTTTAATATGAGAATATCACATTAAAAGGTGATAGTACAATGTTACAAGGAGGAACACTATAACTACCTGGTGAAATTAGGTTATAGTTATTAAACAGACATATGAGAGGAAATGACATTGTTGAACTGGGCAGTAAAGAATACATATGTTCCTTACATTCATAGTACCCAAAGACGGGTAAGATCACTTTGCGTTCAGTCAACCTAAGACAGGGACCAAAACATTTATGTTTGTATCCCCATGAAGGGTAAGAGTGAAACTGCAAGAGCAGACAACCTAAGACAGGGGCTATGTTTTTCCGCCATACAAAAAACAATAGAGGGAATTGTTGGGCCCTGCCATGTGCGTGAGGCCTAGTGCAACTTCC
>CAUYPK010087120.1:0-34484 GCA_963574355.1 Loris lydekkerianus | reverse complement strand
GTTCTCCACACTTTTGCTCAAGCTCTCCCCAATGCAGCTCAACTGAGCGCCAAGTCCAAGAACACCAAAAAAGTTCACAGGTAAGGCCTTTCCAGTTTGCAGTCTCACTGCTGCTTGTACTCACGGTTGCCGGCGTGATTACGTTCATCGAACACACACAGCCACTTGCCAGTTTTCCACTGTTTTTGTCTTCCTCCTGGGGTCCAGAAGTCCCTTGCTGGCTCTCTGTATCCTCAAAGGGATGATCGTAGGCAGGTCCCACAGGCCAGAGATGTCTGGAGTCTTGTCTCCCCAGATTCGCCAAGCCCAGTTACAGGGAAGCTGTTACTCAGCCGCCATCTTTAACCTCCCCTCTATCACGACATGAAGAGGTTGTAAGACTAAACTCACTGGGCCGTGGGCATAAAAAGAGCAAGTTAGTACCAGGCTTTACTCAGCACCTGGAAGGGGGAATCCCGTAGGAAGAGCCTATCACTCTGAGATTCCAACGGTGCTGGCTTTGATTGGAGTTCACTCACCAGGAAGCCCCTCATCCTATACTTGGAACTGAGAGAGAAAATCCTCTATCCACCTTGTCAATAATTAGTCCCAGAGTCTTTGTAGTTGTTGATAGGGTCTTGTCCACACACCAGGCATGTGAGACGTCCACAAGCGGGAACCTGATCTAAGAAAGATGTGATTGTGAACTGAAACTTACAAGCCAGGACTCTGAATAGAAATGAGTGGTGGAGATTTAAGAAATCCCTAATGTGTAAGGGAGTATGATGCATGCTGAGGGAGTCAGTGCTAGCAAATGCATTCAGAGTATATCTGTTATTGAAGAGACGGCACCTCATCAGTTAGTTAGTAATTGAGAATTTGATTAGTTAATCAATAATTTACTATCTTCATTGTCCATAAAATATTTCACTGCAAGATTTTAAATGAATTTTGAAATAACTCATGTTAATTAAATTTCTTTCTTAGGCAATGCCTGTGAAATCATAATATTCCTTTATTACAGCAATCTAAGAGCAATTTAAAGAGAAAAGTCACTGAATGTAGAAAAAACTGTTACATATCATGTTCTTAATTGATGTGACATTGCACTATATAAATCAAATTATTACATTTTGCCACACAATATATTTCTTAATAAAGAAACAGATAACTCCCACAGATGTGTGTTTTCGATATTCTGGGTATACGCACTTTAAGAAAGGGAGATGAGATATTATATTAACAAGCTGAACCTTTCACTTGGGGAAACTACTATGTTGCATGAATATACTGAATTTGCACTTTATAAAAGACCTTCATGTTTACTTTGTCTAATCACACATATTTGTCGCCACCACATAAATGATCACGCGAGACACGGATTGACAATACACGCTGCAAGAGGTGAGGCTGACCATATGGGCAGGATAGCACTGAGCACTTCTCTCAGAGTCCTCTTATTGAGAAGATACGTAATGGGAGGAAAGATTCCTAAAGCAAAGACATGCAGGGGCTGCGTGCTCAGGGACCATGTGTGTTAGGGACTAAGTGTTCAAGAAAATGATCTCATATGGGTAAACAAAAGATGGTAAAAAAGTTATGTACTCAAGGAAATGATTTCCAAAAGGACTACATGTAATTTCCTTCACATATTACTTATTTGAAGCAAACCTGGAAATGATACCGTATGATTTTAGAGACAGGTAGAGAGGGCTGTTTACCTTTCTGCATTCAACAGTTATGTATTGATCATCCTACACACTATGCATCTACTCTGTGGTCACTGGTTCCTTGGAAGTTTTTAATTTTTTCAATTGGTGGAGCTCAATTTTTTAAATACTTATTTTGGGAAATATGGTATCTCAGAGGAAGTCATTGTGATAAAGACTGCTGGCTGTCTCTTTCTTCCTCAGTGCCTATCTTCACTGTATTTCCCTTTCCTCCTTGCCAAGTTGCCACGATCTGGATAGTGGAATGTGAGTGGAAGTATTTAGACATGGCCCATGAATAGTCTCACATTTGTTCCTTCACATTTTTCATCCACTACCAAGAAGCTGCTGGTTATGCTAAATCTTGGGAGTTGAAAGATACTGGATAGTCCGGATATTTTAATCGTTGAAATACAGAGCATCCCACCAACAAGAAGAAACTCACCTTTGTTCCATGAAAGAAAAGATATATTGTGGTTTTAATTATTATGCATTATGGGAAGGGTGTTATTTGTTAGAGCAGTTTAGCCTGCTCCAATTACTATAGTCACCAAACTCTGTCTGGGAGGTTGTAGAATGCAAGAGTTACAAAGATAGACTCAGTTATAGACTGCATGACATTGACCATAATTCTTCCAATTACACCTTCTTTGACCTTGAAGGTTAATATAATTTCAGTCTAGCTATCCTCGTCAGAAAATAACCACCATACATGGTTCTTGGGAAGATGAAAGGAGTTCATTAAACCAGGCTCTTGAAAATAATAACTGTTCAGTTTGGAAGGTTGGCTATTTTTATCATTATTACTCTGAGGATCCTTTAGAAATGTAGAAGAAAACATAGGTGGACTCATGACCAAACCAAATGAGAATTGAAAGCTTCCCCGTAATCTGAAACAGGTTGGCTGGAGGAGATGGGCAATATTGCACAGATGTAGGGGACTGAGAGTGCCCTCTAGTGGAAGGTTGACAGTCACACCAACCTCCCCACTACATGTGCGATTCTCAACTCTCTGAGGATTTCTACGGTTCAAAGCTTATGTGATATATCCTTTCTCACAGGCATAAATTCACAATTGCTACCTGGTAAGATACAAATTGTTCTGAATAAGGTAATACAAATAGAAGATAAGAGGGAAAAATGTTAAAATACCTCTAGGGCAGAGGAACAAGCCTCAATAAAACCATATGAGGAAAACATATAAAACCCAGGATTCCTTAGGGAAGAGAGAGGACCTGTAACCTTCAGAAGTCACAGGAACACAGAAAATACAGAAGCAGCAGCCCATGATATTTCCTCCCCTGGAGATGTATTAATATTTAGGGGAAAGACCAACATGTATTAACATTATTGTACCCACTCTACCTAATCAGAGAAGTGTGTATTCATGGATATGATAATATCCACTGGTAACTCATCAGCTAATTATAAGAAAAAGGAATATTTCACATCCATCTTGAGCTAAATGACACACTGCCTGATAATAATTATATCAACATATTTAACACTATTTCTTCAAAAGAAATCTTTGGGTGATAAAATACAAATGTTCTTATTGTGCTTTCACTTATAAGTTATTACATAAGGAAGCAAAGCGCTTTAATACAGTTTCTATTAACCACTTTGACTGCATTTATATGAGTCATCCTAGTTCAGGAAAATCAGATACTTTTTTTATATTTCTAATTTTAATTTGATTAAATTTAAATTTTTCTAGGGAACCTCTTTCTGACTATTTACATAGTGTTATGATGAATATTTCCTGTAAAATCAACTCCTTTGGCCCCATGTCACAATAGGGAGAATATAGAAAGTTCTAGAAAGCTCTGGGTTGGAAGAAAGAAATATTTTAATTCACTTTTATCTCTGCACTAATACATATAATTAAGGTACGGCTTCATACATTGGCTTTGATGTGCTCAATTTCAAAAGGATGGGCTTTGGATATATTACTTTTTGTCCAACAGCATTTAAATTCCTTTTGAAGTACTTCTCCTATTCCATTCGATGGACATGTCAATCACGTGAGATGGGAATGTTATCTGATCTGAAAAAAAAAGTCAGAATCAGTCCTGGGATCTTGCTTAAACCATCAAGAAAGAGTCACCCTTCAAGAGATGCTTCTGACAATCTTTGCATGAATGACGAGTTCACTGCCAAGTAAAGCAAGCTCAAAAGATGAGGAAAGTGAAATTGTTTCCAAGAAACAATTTGACCATCTTGATCCAGATGTACTTGTATCTAAGTCATGCATGGATCTTTTGGTTTTAGCAACGGCTCTTCTCTTTTCCCTGTTTTCATTTCTTTCAATTTAACACATCAACATCTCTCTTTTTGCTCTTAATTTTTTTATGTCAGATTGACATGAGGGTCCACATGTCACATTGAGGGTCCATAGGTTACATTGTTTTCACATCTAAGGTAAAGTTCACATGGTAGTTGAGCCTTTCACCAAGGGGCCATGCTGAACACCCTCACTTTGCACATTAGTTGAGACCCTGCCAAACACTCTCTCTCCTCCTCCCTCCCCTCTATTTCCTCTGTCTTGCCTCTCATGAGACTATACTTGTGTTCTTCTTTCATGGGGGCTTGTAGTTGTTTATATATTGTTTGCATATTAGTATTGAGTATATTGGATACTTTTTTTCTCATTCTTATGATACTTTACTAAGAATAATGTGTTTGAACTCCATCCTGGTAAACACAAAAGATATAAAGTACTATTCAGCCATGAGAAAAGATAGAGACTTTATCAATGGGTCTTACAGTGAAGTCTTGGGAACAGTGGCAACAGCAGCCATTTCACCTAGAAACATGTTGGAAATATAAATTCTCACCTACAGTGCATCTTACAAGGGTAAATGTGAAATTTACTAGTGTAGAATATAAATGTCAACACAAGAACTAAGAAAATGCCATGGAAGGTTATGTTAAACAGTTTGATGAAAATATTTCAAATTGTATATAGAACCAGCACATTGTACCTCAAGATTGCATTAATGTACACAGCTATGATTTAATAAAAAAATAAAAATAAAAATAAAAATAAATTTAAAAAACCCAGAAATATAAATTCTCAGGCCCTACCCCAAACTTACTGAATCAGACTTGGTGAACCTGAGACATAATGAGTGTTAGGTCTCCAGGGGATTTGGGTGCCTACTAAACTTTGAGCATCCCTAAGTTATATGAATGGTTATAGTTCCTTTGTTTAACCTCATATGTATACAAAAAAAAAAAAAAAAAAAAAAAAACCCAAAAAACAACTTGAGTGCCTACAGGGGCTCTTCTTATGCTATTTTTTTTTTTTTTTAACTATGTTGTATATTCATTCATTGAATCATTTAACAGGAATTTACTAAGAATGTAACCCCTACACTATGTGGTCTCTGGATGCTGATAATGAGAAATAAATGAGAAACTTTCTAATTTCAAAGAACTTGCAGAATAAAGATAGATAGAGATAATAAATGCCTGACTGGCGATTCACTTTCACCCATGATATTCACTCCTAAATAAATTACTTTAGTGAGGCAATACTAATCTAATTACTATTCTAAATACTAATCTAATACTAATTGTCAATCTTGGCAATTGACTCAAGATGATATATAAACCACCCCTGAATTGTGAAAAATATAAACAACTATTTTTATTTTTTTAAATATATAACATATTCCAATACAAAGTTATTTGAAGTATATTGTAAACACACTAAATATCTCTGAAGTGGACATTGTAAAATGATTAAAATGGTAAATTTTATATGTAATTTGCCACATACAATATATATATATATATATATATATATAGTAAAGTCATCAGTTTTTTAAGGCGATCCAAACTGTAAAGGCCTGAGATTTTACTCCCTGAATTTGCTCTTAAACTAGACTACCACAATTACATATATATATATATATATATATATATATATATTTATTTATTTGAAAACACACGTGTATATGACATCTCTTTATTAAAGGGCATATCTTTCTGTTTTTGCACAGCAAATAAATTAATAGCAGGTTGCCTCAAATTCCCAAGGGACAACACTCCGGGAGCCAGGAGTCACCTGAACATGCAGCAGGGTGGGTGTCACAGGAGAGAAACTTGGAAATATTAAAAATAGGGGCTGCAGGCACAATAGATATGTTAATCTGCTTTGAGATAGCAGTGATTTTACTATCTATATGTACCCCATAACATCATGTTGAAAATCTCATACTAAACAGAGTTTACATAGGAAAAGAAAAAGAACATCCTCTGAATAATCCTAAAGAGATACCTTTGTAACATGTGATTGTATTAGAATTGAGGTGCTACAAGTTAGGGCTTAAGTTTCAAGCACTAGTCAGAAATATTTTAGAGACAGGAAAATCTCTCACTGTATAATGCAGTGTTAGTGTTGATAGAAAGAGTACGTGCTCAAGACACAGAAGTTCTGTCTCACTGGTGGGAGCTTACAGTGCAGAAAGAAGTATGTGTTATCACTCAGGCACTTTGTGGGCACAAGAATGCCCCATGCAGACAACACTTAGAACAGAGCTCTCCAAATTTTTCCTTTAAAAAATCATAAGAAAGGCAAGGCACAGTGGCCCATACCTGTAATCGTAGCACTCTGGGAGGTGGAGTTTGAAGGATTCCCTTGAGCTCTGGAGTTGGAGACCAGTCTGAGCAAGAGCAAGACTCCATCTCTACTAAAAATAGAAAAATTAATTGGGCATTGTGTCAGGTGCCTTTAGTCCCAGCTGTTTGGGAGACTGAGGAAGGAGGATCCTTTAAACCCAGGAGTTTGAGAGTTCTGTGAGCTGTCTAGCCTTGGCAACAAAATTAAGACTGTATCTCAAAAAAACAAAACAAAACAAACAAAACACACACACACATACAAAGAACTCTATAAACAACATTAAAGGACAACATGTCAAGAGAAAAAAACTTTCAACATACCCATACCTACAAGGTCAGACAATTAAATCTATGAACAAATCCTAGCAAAAGGGCTACATACCTCATTGCTGAATATCACTAGAGTTACCTTCTAAGCAGTCGTATTTGCCATGTGGTGGCTGTAGTCACAAACTTCATTGTCTGACATGGTATGTGCCTGACAAAAGATAACTGCAGAATATATAAAGAACCACTGTGGCTCATTCAGAAAAAATAGACAAATAATTTAGACAGATAATTTTTAGAAGAGAAAATATAGCTGGTCAATAAATACATGCAAAGGAATGTGTAAATTAATTTTTTTTTAAGATATAATGTGTGTGTGGGGAAAAGATCTTATTGTTTACTCTGAAATGTAAACATTCTTATGAGAAGGAAATGTAGGTGTCTACCCCCAGAGTGTAAGCAAATGTCTCAGGGGAAAAAATGAGAAAGGCAACTCTAAATTCCATTACCCTTAGAGTGGGAGTAAATGGCTCTTAGGGAGATGTTTGCTTAGATGCTTTCTGTCTTTATATGGTGTCAATTTCCATTGTTTAGAAAGCTGAACCATGCCCTCCCTCCCACCACAGCCCCCTGCCACAGACTTAGGGCAAATACTGTCCCACTCATTTTTGAACCTGCAGGGCCTATCACTAGACTTAATATGCATTAGGAATGTAAGAAATGTTTGGAGAATTCAATTGAATGCCATAGTTTCACTTATTGCTTGAAACACAGGAGGAGAAAGATGGCTGCCAAGTAACAACTTCCTTGCAACTATCTCACGGTGAGTCTGGGGAGCCAGAGGCATCTCTGGCTGGTGGGATCTGACCATAAACATCCCTTTGAGAACATGTGGACTCAGTGAGAGACTTCTGGACCACAGGAAAAGGACAAAAGCAGTGGAAAACTGGCAAGCACTTGCATATGTTTGTTCAGTCTAATCCCGTCGTAAGTACAGCTGTAAGTACAGCAGCAGTGAGGTTGCACACTGGAAAGGCCTTACTGGTGAGCTGCTTTGGTTTTATTGGACTTGGCACTCAGTTGAACTATCTTGGGAGAACTTGGGCAAGAGTGGGGAGGTCTTTAAGCATTGTCTAGGGCCCCAGACTGAGCTGCTGAGGCAGACGGAGCTAATCGTGTTCAGCTGTGGGCTGCAGGGAGCTGTTGTGAGAAAAGTGCCCCAGCAAGCTCCACCCTTGGGGTTACAGAATAAGGATCAGGCAGGAGCTAGTAATCTAGTGACTGAGCAGCCTAAAAGTGGGGACTGAGATCCTTGCAGACTTAGCCCTCAGGGGCATATGTGAGACCAGTTTTGGCATACTTGTTAAGTGGATAGACCCTTCAGGAGGGATCCCAGCAACAAGCACGTTCCTGGGAAAGCTTCTGCTTAGCCAAGTTTAGCAGTTTAAAGTGCCTTTTAAGAGGGCTGACGAGAGATTGAGGCTCTCCATCCTTCAGGGTTTGAGAAATCAGCAGAGGCCTCCAGTCTCCATCTCGTACAGGTGTATCAGCATTGTGATTAACATATCATACCCCAGAAGAGCACCTGTTGCCCAGACAATATTCAGCAATAGATATATACTGCCTTCTTTTGTTTGGTTTTGTTTTTAATTCCAACCTTTTTCTTATAGACTTTTTTTCTTTACTTTTTTCTTTCCTTTCTTCATCTTTATAGTTTAAATATAATTTCCCATTGTTGCCTTTTTCAACAATTAGAACTTCATTTTTGCTAGTGTTTTTACCCCTATTATTGTTTTTTCCCCCAATTTTATCCCATAAAGTTTTCTCTTTGCTTGCTTTGGTTTGTTTTATAGCATTTTTGCCTTTCGTCTCTACTTGGTAGAGTTGGGGTACTCTTTTCTAGGCTAGAAAAGAGCTTCTGACCTCAAGGGAACCACCCAACCCAGCACTCCCAGAGGTTGGAGGTTTCTAAAGTTGGGTCAAATGACCCTACTGTACACCTATATTGCTCCATCTCCCTCTTTCTGTGCCCCTCTTCTTTTTGTCAATATTCCCTTTTACCTACCCCGTCTCCTTAATCTTTTTTTCCTTTTTTTTTTTTTTTTTTTTTTATTTCCTTTCCTTTTCCACTTCTTGCTCTTCCGCCTTATCATGCTTCTGGTCCTGTACCAAAAAGACTCATTGAAACCCTGGCCCAGAGGTACAGCAACTTAAAGAGGAAGAGAAAGTGAAAGGAAAATTAGGGCAAGGAAAACAGATTTAAAGCAACTAAAGTAAAAAAAAAAAAGACACTTTATATTGGTCAAGGGAAAAATACAAGACATTTCAATTCTAAATATTTTTGCACCCAATTTAAATGCTCCCAGATATTTGAAACAGACCATACTCAGTCTGACCAATATGATATCCAATAATATCATAATAACAGGGGACTATAACACTCCTCTTACCGAGCTGGACAGATCCTCTAAACAGAAATTAAACCAAGATATAAGGGACTTAAATGAGACCCTAGAACAACTGTGCTTGATAAATGCATATGGAACACTCTATCCCAAAGATAAAGAATATACATTCTTCTCATCACTCCATAGAGCATTCTCCAAGATTTATCATATCCTAGGACACAAAACAAAACCTCAACAGAATCTAAAGAATTGAAATGTTACCTTGTATTTTCTCACACCACTAGGCACTAAAGGTTGAACTCAACTCCAACAAAAGCATTCAACCCCACACAAAGGCATGGAAATTAAACAACCTTCTGTTGCATGACAGTTGGATGCAGGAAGAAATAAAACAGGAAATCACTAACTTCCTTGAGCATAACAAAAATGATGATACAAGCTACCAAAACCTAAGCAGCTACCAAAGTCTGCTGTCACTCTGATGGATACTGCAAAAGCAGTTTTGAGAGAAAAAATTATCTCTTTAGATGCCTACATTCGAAAAATAGAAAGAGAGCGCATCAACAAACTTATAAGCCATCTTATGGAATTGGAAAAAGAAGAACAATCTAAGCCTATACCCAACAGAAGAAAAGATATATTCAAAATTAAATCAGAGATCAATGAAATTGAAAAGAAAAGAACCATTCAAAAATTAATGAAATAAGGAATAGGTTTTTTTTTAAAATAAATAAAATAGATAAACCTTTGGCCAGACTAACTAGAAATAGAAAAGTAAAATCTCTAGTAACCTCAATCAGAAATGATAAAGGGGGAAGTAACTGATGCCACAGATATACAAAAGATCATCTCAGAATACTATCAGAAACTCTATGCCAAGAAATTTGACATTGTGAATGAAATGGGTCAATATTTGGAATCACACCCTGTTCCTAGACTTAGCCAGGAAAAAATAGAGCTTCTTAACAGACCAATTTCATGCACTGAGATTAAAGAAACAATAAAAAAAACTTCTAACAAAAAAATGCCCTGGTCTAGATGGCTTCACACCAGAATTCTATCAACTCTTCAAGGAAGAGCTTATTTCTGTACTGCAGAAATTATTCGAAAAAGTTGAGGAGGAAGGAATCTTCCCCATCACATTCTATGAAGCAAACATCACCCTGATACCAATTACAGATTATCATGAAAAAGTTATGCATCATGATCAAATAGGTTTCATCCCAGGGATACAAGGCTGGTTTAACATACACAAGTCCATATCCACCATATTAACAGAGGCAAAAAAAAAAAAAAAAAAAAAAAAAAGACTATATGATCCTCTTAATAGATGCAGAAAAAGCATCATTTTCCAATTAGAACACTGAAGAGTATAGGCCTAGGTGGCAAATTTCTGAAACTGATTGGAGCTATCTATGATAAACCCCCAGAAAATCTTTTATTGAATGGAGTAAAACTGAAACCTTTTCCTCTTAGAACTGGAACCAGACAAGGTTCTCCTCTGTCACCACTACTTTTCAACATAGTGCTAGAAGTTCTAGCCAATACAATTAGGCAAGGCAAGGAAATAAAGGGAATCCAAATGGGAGCAGAGGAGGTCAAACTCTCCCTCTTTGCTGATGACATGATTTTATATTTAAAGAACCACAAAGACTCAACCACAAGTCTCTTGGAAGTCATCAAAAATAAACTAATGTTTCAGGATATAAAATCAATGTCCACAAATCAGTCACCTTCGTATATGCCAATAACAGTCAAGATAAGTGAGGCAGACCTCTCTCCCTCCCTCTCCCTTCCTCTCTTGCTCTCCCTCTCTTACACACACACACACACACACACACACACACACACACAACATCTCTGTCCTATTAGCAGTAAACTGTCTCTGTTGCCCCCAAACAGGAACAGTTATAGAGGTCAACAGGGTGGCTCACGAGTTCACATTCATGTGAAATCACTTCTATAATGCATACAGAGTAAAGCTGCTCTTTGAATGATTTCTCAACTTTTCACTAAGTGGTTACAATTTCAAAAGCAGAGGAAGTACCTTCAAATGAAAGTATGACAGTGGGCTTCAGAATGTCCTGCTTCTGATTATGTCTAAAATATTTTATTCTGTAGATTCCAGGCTGGGCAGTGTCCAGAATATACCATTCTATGGTTGCATTGTTCTGACCCAGTACTCTGACTGGCACAAAAAATAGAGACATAGACATTTGGAATCGAATACCAGGAAATGAAAACCAGGAAATGAAACTAACATCTTACAACCATCTAATCTTCGATAAACCAAACAAGAACATACCTTGGGGGAAAGACTCCCTATTCAATAAATGGTGTTGGGAGAACTTGATATCCACATGTAAAAGACTGAAACTGGACCAACACCTTTCTCCACTCACAAAAATTGATTCAAGATGGATAAAGGACTTAAATTTAAAGCATGAAACAATTAAAATCCTCTAAGAAAGTATAGGAAAAACACTGAAAGATATTGGCCTGGGGAAAGACTTCATGAAGAAGACTGCCAGGGCAAATGCAACAACAACAAAAATAAATAAATGGAATTTAATTAAACTGAAAAGCTTCTGTACAGCTAAGGAGACAATAACTGAAGCAAATTGACAACTTACACAATGGGAAAGGACATTTGCATATTTTGAATCAGGCAAAAGCTTTATAACTAGGATCTATGGAGAACTCAAATTAATCCACATGAAAAAAGCCAACAATCCCATATATCAATGGGAAAGAGACATGAATAGAACCTTCTCTAAAGAAGACAGACGAATGGCTAACAAACATATAAAGAAAATGCTCACCACCCCTATTTATTAGAGAAATGCAAATCAAAATCACTCTGAGATACCATTTAACCCCAGCGAGAATGGTCCACATCACAAAATCTCAAAACTGTAGATGCTGGCATGGATATGCAAGGAAGGGAACACTTTTACATTGCTGGTGACACTGCAAACTAATACAACATTTTTGGAAGGAAGTATGGAGAAACCTCAAAGAACTCAAGCTAGACTTCCCATTTGATCCTACAATCCCATTACTGGGCATGTACCCAAAAGGAAAAAAATCCTTTTATCATAAGGACACTTGCACTAGCCTGTTTATTGCAGCCCAATTGACAATCGCCAAAATGTGGAAACAGCCTAAATGCCCACCAACCCAGGAATGGATTAACAAGCTGTGGTATATGTACACCATGGAATACTATTCAGCCATTAAAAAAGATGGAGACTTTACATCCTTTGTATTAACCTGGATGGATGGAAGTGGAACACATTATTCTTAGTAAAGTATCACAAGAATGAAGAAGCATGAATCCTATGTACTTAATTTTGATATGAGGACAATTAAGGACATGGTGGGGGTGGGGGAAGGGAAGAACAGAGAGAGACAGAAGCAGGAAGGTGTGGGGAAAGGAAGAGCAGAGAGCAAAGGAGAGAGGGGAGTGTGGCCTTGGTGTGTGCCACACCTATTGGGGCCAAGACATGATTGTAAGAGGGACTTTACCTAACAAATGCAATCAGTGTAACCTGGAATCCCCAACAATAAAATAAAAAAGGAAAAAAAAAAAAAAAAAAAAAGAAAGAAAGAAAACTGAACCATGCATTAATATGGTAATATGGAAAAAAGAAGATTGGCCTAAAACAACAATAACAAAACCCAACAATATAAAAGATCTAAGTTTAAAGTATCATTTTCATTTCTATCTCTACAATTTTCTCTCTTGTGTGGTCTCTTCCAGAGAAAATTATTGTGTTCTGGGAACACTTGTATGTTTTACTGCACCTTTTCTATGTTTAGATATGCAAATACTATGGATTTACAATTGCCTACATTTTCAGTACAGCATCGTGCTGTACAGGTTTGCAGCTTAGGAGCAATAGGCCGTACCATACAGCCTAGGTGCATAGTAGACTGTGCTATCTGGGTTTGTGTGAGTACTGCTATGATACTCACACAATCACAACATTGATTGTCCAGTAATTAATTTCTCAGGATCTATCCTTGTTGTTATGTGACACACAACCATATATATAAAATAATTAAGAAAATGTTAAGTGTATGTTTCAAGAAAGTATAATTTGCAACCATAGCAAATCATGATTATGATCAAACCAACCATATCTTTCATCCAATTCATTTTTGATGCTTCCATTAAAAAAATCACACCATGAAATCAAGGCTAGGGATATTAACACAACAATCATAAGAGGTCTCTATCTTGTAGAAAATTGGTATAATTCTGCATGAGTATCCACTTTATCATCTTGTTATTACACGTATTAATGGGAAAAAATATATATATGGAATTAAATTGTGTACTTTATGCCTTGATTTTATATCCAATGAACATTTTTTCTCAGAATAAATCACCACCTTTAAGGAGTACATGACTGTCTAGATAGACATATAATAGTATTTAACATACATATAAATGGTATTTAATAACTTAAATATAAAGACAAATAATATTTAGTAGCTTATAGGGATAACCGCTACAATATGACTTTAAATTAATTCCTAATACTATGCAAACTTTTACTTTGCTTTCTCATTTCTATTTACCATAAGTCTAATATTTAATGAAATATAATGACAATTTTTCCTCAAAATTTTATTTCCATGCTCCTAGTGTAGAGGCTATTACAATTTTATTTTGGAAATCTTGCCAATATATTTGGCTTTGAAAAGTCTGACCAAAATCATAAATTTCAGCAGTGTTCTGGAGGAATCAATTAAACTTTCATTGTAAAGAGTAAAGAATACCATCCCAACTACTTGGGAAGCTGAGGAAGGATAATTACTTTAGGTTGGGAGTTAGAGATCAGCCGGGAAAACACAATGAGACCCCCGTCTCTAAAAAATAAATAAGAATAATCCAGGCATGATGGAGCACACATTTCGTCCCAGCTTCTCAGGTGACTGAGGAAGGAGAGTCGCTTGACACCAGTTGGACAGGCTCCGATTGAGCCACTGCACTCCCACCTGGGTGAAAGAGTGAGACCCTGTTTCTAAAAAAAGAGACTCACTTTGAAAGTTAGAAAAAATTTATAAGCAGACTACTACAACCATTCATCTCTCAGTTACCTTTCTTCTCTAAAGCTTTATGAAAATCAAAACTTTGAGGTTAGGATTATGGGGAAAATGCACAGACTTCCAAATTATGACTCTGTATTGGAGATAGCTTTTCAGATCACCTGCTTGTTTCTATGATATTTTCTTTTCCTGGAGGGGGCGCTAGAAAATATTATGAGTCTGTTCAGCCAAAAGTAGGACACACAATGCTTTTGCATATGCTTAGAGCTTGAAAGATGATGCTTCCCGTTCATCTGAACCCCATTTATTCCACTGAAAGGTTAGAATTCTTTAATGTGGGAAAATAAAGGGATTTACCAGGATGCAAAATAATAGTATTTCATGAATCCAGACCCATTTCATGACCCAGATGTGCCTCTTCTTTAGATAAATGAATGCTAACAGAAAAAGATCCAAACTCTGTAAAATAATTTTAAAGGATTTATTCTGAGCCAAATGTGTGTGACCAGCTTGGAGCACTTGGCCTCAAGAGGTCCCAAGAAAGTGTCCCTGCCATAGCTGGGTTACAGTTTTGTTTACATATTCATGGAAACAGGAATTACACATAAGACCTTACTTAAGTCAATACATGGTTCATTTGGGGATGTTGGAAAACTTCCCCTTTACCCCAGAAGGTTCAATAAAAGATCAACTGAACCGGAAAGCCAATTAATAAGAGAAAGAGGTTTTTTTTTACCTTATCGAGGGGAGAATCAGAGTGATTAACCAATATCCCATTGGGGTCAGAAATGTATATCCCCTCATTGCAGAGAGGTGGGAAAAATGAGGAACACACATAATTCTGACTGGGGACAATAAAAGATTACCAGGGAGGATAAATGAATGGGGGAGGCAGATGGACTTGTAAGTGATCCCCTTTGCAAATTAAATGGAGAGACAGGTATTATATTTAAAATGATTTGGGCCAGGTATGGTTGCATTCTTGATCTTCTTTCATATAATATATTTGAGACAACAGAGTAGGGAAGGGAAGTTTATTGTTACTTTGATGAGTCTGTTTTATGCAGATAGAGGGAAAAACCCCTTCCAATGCCTATTGATCTCTAAGAGCCTTTACTTTAAAATACTCTTTATACTGAGGTGTTATATTTTGGGGTGAAATTTACTGAATTCCTTTAAGGGCACTGATTTGGTCAGAAGAACTTGGCACATTTCTAAAGGGGGGGGGCTCAAAGTATAAAGGTGGGTTTTAAAGATCATTTGATTTCTAATTGGTTAATGAAGCTTCATCTAAAGGTTTGGAATTTGAAATCAGGATGTCTGTTAATCAGAGACAAGCCAATGGACATTCACTAAAACTCAAGTGATCTGTTGAATAAATTATTGGCCTGTAGGTATTAGTTGAGCACTGTCTTATATATCCTTAGAACTCTTAGTAAGTTATAAAGAATATCTCCAAGAAGAGAGGGGGCAAGACTAGGTGTGTCTGACCTTCTCCTCCTGGTCAGAAACTCAGGTTTACAGTTATTTCTGGGGTCTCCTTGACCAAAATGGGATCCATTCAGTCAGCAGGGGGGAGTGGTTAAGAATGAGACAAAGCTTACACATGACAAAAGAGAAGCCCAATTAGAATGATTTAGTCTAGATAGAAAGAGGTGAGAAGGGCCATGATTGAAGTGTGCAAATTATGATGTGTATAGTAAGAACTGCTCACACTCTCCACTCTCTGGCTTAATATAATCTTAGTCATCTATAATATCAAAGTGCTTTAGGTCATTTATTAACTCTTCTCAAAATAGTAACTTTTTTTTTTTTTTTCAAATTTAGCATGTGAAAGGATAGCAAGTGCTCCAGTGATCTTCAAAATAAAAATGGACAGGTATAGTGAGAGAGAGAGTGGAACTGCTTTTGGAGGGAAAAGAAAAGATACACAGGGACGGTGCCTGTGGCTCAGTGGGTAGGGTGCTGGCCCCATATACTGAGGGTGGCAGGTTCAAGCCCAGCTGGGCCAGACTGCAACAACAACAAAAAAAAAAGCAGGAAAGATGCACATATTTGGTATATATTATAACCCAACCAAACTGCTTTGTGACCTATATGTGATCTCATTTAATCCTTGTCAATTTCCTTATACATGGGAAATAAAAAAATAATTTTTAGTACATATGAAATTTATAATTCTCCGCAGAGGAATGAATTTTGATCCACAGACTCTCAAAACATGTTGTAGAGATTTAATTGCAACCTACATCTGTTTGGCTATAGACCAGATGTAGCAAACTTTACTTTGAATCATAATAACTTACCTGTGTCTCGGGCTTCAGTTTGAAGTGTCCCCACACCATGTGAGGCACAGTAGACAAGAATGCAAATAGCACAGCCATTTGGATGTTGAATAATATCCCTGTGGTAAGTGAGGGTCAACTCTTCTTCAAAGATTTCACTGAAGCAACAGGAAGTGACCCTGTTAATAATTTCTGCTAGGCAGGGCTGAAGATGTGCATGTAAATCCTGTGTCCTCCATATGTAGTCCTGGGCTAACGTTGAGGGTGATATGCAGTCTAAGGCTCTGGGACCCAAAGGCTATAGCCAAAGCTATAAAATTATTATGTACACACCCTGCATACATACACACTCATGGTAGTTTCAAAAGTTATCCTAAAAATGCTCTTTATTAAAATATTGCAATGTTAAAAGCTAGTCTAATACCAATAACACTGAAGTTTAATATTCTAGGGTTGAAGAGAAACTTCCCCTTCACCTCAGTAACTTTACTTAAAGATCAACTCACAATAAAGCAGATTAAAAATAGAGAAAGATTTATTTACTATGCACACAGGGAGAATCACAGAGTATTTCCTCAATATCCTGGGGGAAGGGGGTCCAGAAATTTATATACCCTTATTTTATAGGGGAGGAGAAGATGAGGAATACAGATAATTCTGTTTTAGAGCAATAAATAGTTACCAGGGAAGATGAATAGATACTCAGGAAAATGAATATGTGTATGCCGTGGGGGGATGATATGTCGATGATTCTGTTTGCAAGATGAACAGAAAAAACAGGTATTACATTTAAAATGATTCAGGCCAGGTCTGGTTACATTCTTGATTTTCTTTTCTGTACTACATTTGAGATAACAGTGAAAGGAAGGCAAATTGATGGTTACTTTCTTGGATCTGCCTGGTTTTCTGTAGATAGAGGGAAAACCCCTTTTAAGGCCTATTAATCCATAAGAACCTTTAATTCAAAATACTGTTCATACCAAGGAGTCATATCATGGAGTATAACTTCCTGAGTTCCCTCAAAAGCCATTTAGACAACAACTAACTATTAACTTCCCAATTTGCAAGTGATAAAACTGAGGTCCAGTGTAATTGTGAATTGTCCAAGAGAAAACAGGTAATTGGTGAAGAGCAATCTACTGACACAGGGATTTAATAAACAGAGTTTTATTCTAAGTTTAAAGTAGGTAAAGGTCTGACAAAGGGCAATGAAATGTTTTACAAGTTGCAACTTTAAAACTCTTCACCTGTTTTGGGAATTAAAACCTACATTCTTTCCCAAGGTTAGTAATCAAATGGGCAGAAAAATGTTCTTTTCTATTTGTTATTGTAGTTTATTAAACCACAGGGGATGGCAACAGAATTGTCACAAGACCATAGTGAAAGGAGATAAGGCCAATGGAAACCACTAGTTATATTTAAATAACAATAGCCCAAAGATACGATGTGTGCCAGTGGTCATGTAGACCCCAATCCAACCACCAAAAGTCCTCCTTTTAAAAAGCATGTTTTTCTTCTTAAAGACAGAATGGTGGTTTTTTGTGAAGCTAGTCTCCTGTCTTCCTCCTTTGCCAGCAAATGAATAAATTTATCTTTCTTTGTCCTCAAAGAATTTGTCCTTGTTTTTCTTTCTCACTGGTTCAGCCACAGGGACAAATATCAAACTTTTGGTAACATAATTGCTAAGAAGTGAGCAGAGTCTGTGTTTTTATCATCTCAGTATTTCCATTTGAACAGATATATATTAATGTTCTCATGAATTCTGAGACATAGAGTGAGTTCATATATTACATGCTAAAAACATTTTTTTAATGAATAAATATGTGAAATATGAAGTTTAAATAGACTATTCACCTAGAGGGATATATTTTGGCCAAAATGAAAGTGTTCAATATCATGAAAATTGAGTATTTTTTCTTTACCTGGAAGTATGTAAACTCATTGATACATGCAAGAAAAAGATACATTCCATGCAATAATATATCCAAAACTATGCTCATTTTACTGCTACCGTTTTTGTTTACACAGGTTCTGTCTTTGAAAACTTTCACAGAAGTCCTCAAAATATTAATTCCAATACAGCAACCTTTTGAAAACAGTAAAGTGAACTGAAACATTACAGAAATATCAATCAAATATTCAGACAGGCTATGCCAATTAAAAGTCCCAAAATTAATGTTAAGGATCTTTATAAGCAGGTAGGTATTCAAAAGCTGCATGCACTAGCCAATGGATACCAGGAAGGAGACTTTTAAGGTCACTCAGCTCACAGAACCTGAAACCTGAGATTTTTCTAACAACAACCTGCTGAAACATTTCCTGTAGAAATGGAAAGAGCTCTGAGCCTAATATATATGGGGAGGTTTGAATTCAGCCTTGAACATCTACCTACTTAAGGTTGGGTAACTATTGAAATTTTAATTCTTCTGCAAAATGGTATAATTATACCTGGTTTTAAAAGTCACTATGTGATGAAAGAAGAAAAGTGCCTAGGATTAAAAAAAAAAAAGTAATTTTTTTTACTTCTAAGACATGGATTATTTTTCTCATAGGTAACACTTTTCATTCTTTTCATCCTTCAACCTGTAGGTTGGCTTCAAGAAACCCTTTAAAGGAAAATTTCTTTATCCTTCCCCTAAGAAGATCCCACTACTAGGCCCTGCTATTACACTATATGTTTTCCTTGAAGACTTGTTCAATATTCATGATATATAATTTTATGATTTTTTTATGTTTTGTTCTCTCCCCTGAACATGTATAAAATATTCAGTATATATTTGTTGAATGAAACAAATCATAATTAAATAGGCTTTTAAAAGAGAAAGCAAGGAAAGCTTCATTTGAGTTGACAGCAAAATAAATTATGTTTTATAAGTAATCATAGGTAGAAGGGGGAAAGTGTAAGCGATAAGTCAAGATGTTGAGAGAAAGTTGATCTTCCTGGGTAGTGTTCTTTTGATTTAACATAAATTCACTGAAAAAAATCATATTCAGTCCAAAAGGTTATTTTATAAATAGCTTCTCCACTGAAGAAAAGGTTACAGAGCGTTTCTACACCAACCAATGTTATTATCTTATCATCTCTGTGTTGGAATCTGTGTCTGAGGAGGAAGAAGTGAAAGCAACTAGCCAACAATCTGTTTACTCTCTTTAGCAGGGGAAGAATCCCAGGAGAAACAAAAGAAAGATGGTGACCCAGTCTTACACCCTTGACAGCATAATAATTTACACTATGAGCAAACAGAATAATAATATTTGTTAGGAAAGAAGTTTTCACGTATTGAATAAAGGTGTCCTTAGTTAAAGACTGCTTATAATATCAGATGAATGAGGAGAAGAGAGACAGGGATTGGGAGGGAAGAGAGGAGAGAAGGAAGTAGAGGAGGAAGAAGCAAAAAAATGTACATCATTCACTAAAGATTTATGGGGCATGTCTCCCTGGACTCACTGGACAGTATCACTTAGGCCCAGGTATAAAATGAAGATGATTCACAGACTACATTATTTCTTCTGTGTAGGGCAACAACCCCTGTATCTCACTCAGAAACCTTATCTATTCTGGGCCAGAAATGCATGCATAGTGCAGGAGGGAAAAAAAGACCTGAGGAATTGCCTGATTTCTAGAGCTCTGTCTGCCTTTTCTGAGACACTTGATTGTCTGCATTTTAAAATGACTAGTAAATCTTCCCAAAGGGTAGGATTTCTCATTCATGTGTGTCTGATAAGACAATCTGAAGCTTCCTGTTACCTCGCCATCTATGACCCTCTGCTTCCTAAGCACATTCCAACTAGAGGTGTCCAGGTGAAATATGAATGACCTTGGCAAAGGACACATTAAAAACAAAAAGAAAGAAAGAAAACCCAAAACAATCCCTTGAAAAGAAGGGTAGGAATTCTAGGAAACACTGTGTTTTCCTGACAAAATAAGACAAACCACCTGAAAAGTATCTTTGTCCTTGTCTTTCCCTCTTCCTGTAAAGTAGACATGATCCCTATAGAAGCAGGTGCTGTTCTGAGACCATCAAGAAGCAAAAAATTAATAAACTCCAAGCATTTAAAGTAAGCAAAAATCTTGATATATAGAAACTACTGGAATAATGCCATCTGCCATAAAGCTCTGGATTTATTATTTAAGACAAGTAAGCCTCTATTTAAGCCTCTGTAGTCATCTCCTCTTTACGTAGAACCAACTGAAAGGCACTTCTAGTTTATAGAGTACCTACTCAAATGCCTTGAATCATCATCCCAGTTAATGTTTTGGAAGCTTAAATAAGTCTCAAAGTGTTATAGATACAAATTCTCAAATCCATGTGATTATTCAGGAATTTTTAAGATAATCCAGGTGTCTGTAATAAAAGATGTACCTTCAAATGAAACTGATTTCCTTAGCCATGTATTTCAACAGCCTTATCCAGTACTTAATAGCTACTTAAGCTACACAATTCCCTCTCTATGAAATCCCTTTGTATCTCTGTGGGATTGCAGTCCTGAAAAGCTCAGGAAATGAAAAATCTGTCAGACAGAGTGAGAAAGAGACCTCTTATTAAGTCTTGATATTCCCATTCAACAAACTTCACAGGATGAGACTATGCTTTTAATTTAAAATTTACTTTTGTTGCACAACATCTTGAAAATCCTTGATTTCACCAGATGACTAACCCTATTTCTTTTCTTTTTCCTCATCACTCCATTTTATTTCATACGTAGATTTGGACTAGAAAAATTGAATTTGGGTTAAGGGTGACTTGGTACATATTTTAAAATAAAATTATAATTATTTTAAAATAGTAGAAAGAAATTCCTATCTAACTCGTGTTGAAAAGATTAAAAGAGACTATCCATTTACAGAATATCTTTTTTCCTTTTGTACTTGTAGAGATAAATGCAATGCTGGTGGCCAAACTCATGAATTGTTGAACTGTGATTAGCACTTACCTCTACTATTATTCATTCAAATGAGAAAAGGGGAAAGGCCACAGAATCAGAGAAGCTTAGACAGGACTCCATTAATTTGTAAGTAACTGAATAAAAAGAGAAGCATAAATGACAACCCTATTGTCTCAGAAGTGCAAAAGACACATTGTCTATTGTTGTAGGCAGCATTTATATGGAAATGAGTGTGGCTAAGGACTAAGCCCAGCATTGCTTTCTGCCAGAAAATACTGACCCAAAGTTTTCTGTTGTGGGGAGCTCCATCCCCCAGGGTCATTGAACTTCAACTGAGCCCACAGTTGTGTAATCACGGAAGTGGCTTCTGGGGCTCTTACCTGGGGGTGAAGATCACACATAGGATTTTGTTAATGCACTCAGAAACGCACTCTCACCACATAAGGTAATGGAATATATATCCCACAGTACAAAGGGATTACAGTTTTCAAAAAGAACTGAAAACAATTCTTGTTTTCTAGAAGATCTGAGTGAGAAGAGAGCTCAGAAGTCATCAATTACAATGTCTTCATTTTACAAATAAGAAATTAAATGTCGCATGAGGGGAAAGAATACCATAAATCACACAATATTTAATGGTTTATGTGTCCTAACCTCCAGCTCTCCACTGGCTTCACTTTTTCTCTTATCATTATAATGTTTTACTTTTCTAGGTGAATGTTAAAACTAGGTATAAAGGCTGTTTGCATTTATAGACCATAGCATATGCTTCTGGAATAAGTAAATAATATTACAAATAATATTACTTTTATATGATGTCTTTATAGGAATGATAGTAAGTAAAGGACGTGAAACTTTTAGTATCATAAATGTAATGTCTAAAATATCTAGACTTTCAATGGTAAGTCCCCAAGAATGCTAATACCACTGAGCTACCACTCTACCATCAATCTCCATCAGTGTGTTCTCATAGCTTAGATTTATCTTTGGTTTTCTGAGCTTATCCAAATTCATCTACAGTGACACCATCTGCCTGTTTGATTTGGGTGCTATCCCCATCCAGCCCTTGTCAGACTTCACTCATCATTGCTGGACCTCTCAATGATCTTAGTGATAAACCCCCAGAACCACCTAGAAATTAGTTGCCACACTTGACTTAGTAGGAGCTTTGCTTTGAATGGAACTTAATCACAAAAATATATGTGAAGGTCACAACTCACCCAGAGCAACCTCAAATTTATCACCATATACTAATATCCTGAAGTGATCCATGTTGGTTATACAACTTGGATCTTCTCTTGAGTAGTCATGACCCATCCTTAACCTAATTATATTCTCTCCATAAGAATGTGGTTGATGTCTTGCCATGGTCCACACTCTCTAGAGGGCTAAGTAGTAATTATAGAAGATGACATTTTGTACTATCAAGGAAGCTTTATAATTCTACAAATGAAGTTACATTGTGTTGTGACTGGAGGAGAGAGAATTCCATCTACAATGAACAATTTAATCAACTTCCTATCATGGTCACAGCATTCCATCCTATTCTGTCCATACCCTGAAGGGTTTCTGATAATAAGCTCTATGGGAATGATTGTTATTTTCCTAATGTCTAGTGGCTTTTTATTCCTTAATAAGAGGGCTCTGATTTATTAATGATATGTCCAACTAAAAGATTACATATTGTGCACCTAAATTCAGGTACTTGAGATATGGAAGAATACATGTGTAAGGAGGTTATAACTAAAAACTAGTTTTTATATAGAAACTAGAAAAGTTTCCTAAATGGTAAGAGAAATTGGGATGAGCTGCTTCTGTTTGGGGAGGATGATGGACTTGCATAATATATGCACATAAACACTTCCAGAAGGAAAAAAACAGAAGAAACAATGGCTAGTCAATAAGAGAGTTGATTCTAACAGAGCAAATCATGAAGCCACACCTTCAGCTACAAGAAGGCACCCAGGTGGCCTGATCCATGACAGTGCCATAATCAGTGATTGGAAATGTCTCCCCATCTCTTGTTTTCTAAGGACAGTTTATAATAAGGTAATTCTGCTCCCACTCCCCACCCCCATCCTTGTATACTAAGTGCGTTGAGGAGAGATAATGTTTCTTTTGAGTTATGTGTCATTGGATCAAAAAGTGGCCTATCTGGAACTGATGGAAGAACTGCACAGTCGTGGAGGAGATGAAATTTTGAGGTTGCCTATGTGTGGGAAACAATATTTTCTCAAAGAAGTATACATGACTAAGATCGTTCATAACCACAATATATTCTTTCTGTCCCTTGGTTAAAAAACAAACAAAAACAACAATTAAATGATCCCTACTGTAAGTAATTTCATTATGAAGGGAAAAAGTCATTGTTAACTTTCCTTTCTGATAGTAGCAACTGCAATTACTTCCTTTCTGATATTGACACTACTTTTGGTGTTCTTTTAATGCAGAGTACATTTATGGAAACATATCCATATTCAACTATATTCATAAATACATTATATTAAAAACTTAGTAATCCTAATGACCTATGCATTTTTATTTTTTAACTTTTTGGTTTAACATTCAGACATACATCTGCTTCTACGTGGGCGAGCAGTGCCACCAATATGCCATTATCTATGGAGTTATTAATTATTAGTAATGATGTGAGTTTGTGTGTGCTTAAAATAGAGACGTGAAATAATCAGTAGATATGACTGGATAAAATAATTTGCATACAGCATTGGTGATTAAAATTTTGATTTTATCCTATGAAGAGCAAAACGCATAGCATCAAGTTACTGGTGTTAAACAACTCTAGACATTCATGTGATTTTGTTTCTGCCTTTGTACATTGCAACATCATACATCAAAGTTGGCAACTTTTGCTCAGCACCCATAGCACAGTGGTATGGTGCTGGCCACATACACTGAGGCTGGCGGGTTCAAACCCAGCACGGGCCAGCGAAGCAACAATAACAACTGCAACAAAAAAATAGCCAGGCATTGTGGCGATGCCTGGAGTCCCAGCTACTTGGGAGGCTGAGGCAAGAGAATCACTTAAGCCCAGGAGCTGGAGGTTGCTGTGAGCTGTGACAACATAGCACTCTACCGAGGGTGATATTGTGAGACTCTGCCTCAAAAAAAAAAAAAAAGCAAACTAATAAAAGGTAAAATAATTATTAGATGCCTGCTGTGTGCTATGTGCTTTTGTGTTTCTGCATTAACACATCCTTATGAGTGTGTTGTTCTTGTCCTCACATTATTGATAATTACAGTAAGATTGAGAGATCAAATAACTGCCAAATTTTTGCATATCACATAAAACTTGAAGACCAGGACAATGTTGTTTAAATGTTGTATTCTTTCCACCACACCAGAATTGATACTCAGTACAGAGAGTGTGGCACATGGGTAGGACTTAATGTTAGGCTAGTGCTTTTTGTTTTGTTTTGTTTTAATTTTTTTAATTAATATTAAATCATAGCTGTGTACATTAATGCGATCATGGGGCACCATACACTGGTTTTATAAACAGTTTGACACATTTTCATCACACTGGTTAACATAGCCTTTGGCATTTTCTTAGTTATTATGTTAAGACATTTATATTCTACATTTACTAAGTTTCACATGTACCCTTGTAAGATGCACTAGTGGTGCATCTAGTGGTGCATCTTACATGGGTACATGGCTAGTGCTCTTACAAGGCTAGTGCTTTTTGGATGATGCAGAGTCTGAGAACTTGACCTGTGCTCTGAGCTGAGGCAGGACCCAAGAGAACAGCTGCTGGTGTTGTAAGGAAGGTGATTTATCTATTAGAACAAAATACATGGAAGATGATACTGGAAGAAAGCTAGTGTAGCAGGAAATGTTCTAAGATGCCATCATGATCTCTGTTTTAGGGGTAATACCTTGGATAATTCTCTCCCCTGGGGCCTTGGCAGAATCTGCTACTTGCTTCTAGCCAATGTAATATGATGAAGATGATGGGAGGACACTCCCTTGCTTAGGTGAGGTTATATAGCAATGGCGAGGGTATATCGGCCCTGTGGTTATGCTGTATTATATAAGACTAGATGGTGATTTATTATACAACAGAGGAGCAGTAATGCAATTACCAAAGCACTTTGTATCAAGGAAGCCCAGGTCACTGCAATGGGGTGTGAGATGGGATGTCTTTCCTGGAAGGATTGGGGTGCTAGAGAGCATGTAAATGACCAACTCAGAAACAGTGTAGGTCTAGGGTCGCCTCCCACAGACTCAAAACATGGGTCTGGATTAATACATGAGCAAAGCAGGCCCCCAAATGAGCCAAACAGTTGCTCATTCATTCAGAAACATTTGTTGATGACATAATTGATGAGAGAATAAATGAATTGGAAAAAAGTTATGAAGAAATTCCCCAGAATCAGACAGAGAAAGAAAAGGAGATGTAAAATAAAGATCTATGAAATGACACTTATCCCTCTAGACCTGTGAATCAAAAACTCTGGACAGGTGTGGTATCTTGTACCTGCAGTCCCAGCTACTCTAGAGACAGAGGCAGGGGGAGTCGAAGACCTGCCTGGGCAACATAATGAGACCAATTTCTAAAACAATTGGTCAGGTGCAGGGGCTCACTCCTATAATCCTAGCATTCTGGAAGGCTGAGGCAGGTGGATTCCTTGAGCTCACAAGCTTGAGACCAACCTGACCAAAAGCAAGACCCTGTCCCTGAAACTAGCACCAGGTGTCCCAGCTACTGGGGAGGCTGAGGCAAGAGGATTGCTTAAACCTAAGAGTTTGAGGTTTCTGTGAGCTACAATGCCACAGCACTCTATGAAGGATGACAAAGTGAGAAACTGTCTCAAAAATAAATAGATAAATAAATTATCCGGGCTTGGCGAGGCACATTTTATGATCCCAGCCATTCAGAATCATGAGGCAGAAAGAGAACCACCTGAGTCCAGGAGTTGGAGAATTCAGTGAGGTATGATCACACCACTTCACTCCAGGCTGGCTATAGAGCTAGAACTCATCCATAAAAACTAAACTAAACTAAACTAAACTTCTGGGGAAAGAGTCCAGCAAATCTGTGTTTTCACACGTCCTAGAGCTGATTTTGATGCTGGTAGATAGCGTTTGAGAACCATCAATAAGTGAGGTGAAGGCTATGTTAACCAGTTTGATGTAAGCATTCCAAATTGTATGTAAAATCAGCACATTGTACCCCATAAATGCATTAATGTACACAGTTATGATTTAATTTAAACCCCCAAAAGATGTTTGTTGTAAGCACTACATAAATTAGGGTTTTCAAATCTGGTTTTATAATCTTTCCTTTAAATAAAGTACTATAAATTAAACAGAAAAAAAAAGACTCAGAGATGTAAAAGGAACATAAATGATTGGCAATTTAAAAAAAAAATTGTCTTACTTTTATAATTATCTTATGTTTTGCAATAATATAAAAATGAAAATAAGAAAACAATGAGTGTTTGCTAAACATAGCATAGAAAATAAAAGCACACCTAATATTTTATGTTAGAAGTAAAGACAACAGGTTTGTGACTGAAGCAGAAAAAAAAAATATGGTAAAATATCTAATTTTCACTTTGTTTTAATGTCATATGGCAATAAAATAAGGAGATAATACATAAAGTAAATATTTTGTCCTTTTTATCTGTGTAAAATATAAGGGACCCTTCATTTTATGATCTTTATGTTTTCAAATATCACTGTTCTCTTAGGACCTGAAATTTTTCTTCTGCGTTTTTTTTTATGTGACACCACAGTTAAATGCCACCTATTCTTTGACATGTGTCAGAATAACAAGAGATTGGAAACTTTCCAAAGAGCAGGCATAATTAATGAATTCAACTGGTGCAATATGTAAAGTCAAAAGAGTAGATACTTTTTTTCCTACATGCTGGTCCAACAAAATGTCAGATTCCCTTTGTTTCTATTTGCTTAATATCAAAGATTAAAAGTACATGACCTCTCAAATAACTTTTAAGTGCTGATTTTTACTTCTGCATATGTTGAATAATTTACGCATTTGAAAGACAATCAGCTCTGAGGGTACGTTTTAAAATCTTGAAATTGGGAGAAAAATACTGGCAATAAAGTTAACCAGGTGAGGAAAAGGAAAACTAGAAAAACTTGCATCATTAAGCTTACCAAACTACTTTTATGTAATTTATGTAACTACTTCTTAAATTATTAAAAATCAGAAGACTTGCATTTGGATTCTTTCTGTAGCATTAAGTACTTTGTGTATTAGAAACTGGTGTTCTTCTTCTCGAATTAATCAACAAAAAAAAAGACCCAACAGTCCCATATATCACTTAGCAAGAGATATAAATAGATCCTTCTCTAAAGAAGACAGATGAATGGCTAACAAACATGTGAAAAAAATGCTCACTGTCCCTAATTATCAGAGAAATGCAAATCAAAACCCCCCTGAGACATCACCTAACCCCAATGAGAATGGCCCATATCACAAAATCTCAAAACTGCAGATGTGGATGTGGAGAGAAGGGAACACTTTTACACTGCTGGTGGGACTGCAAACTAATATAACCTTTTAGGAAGGAAGTATGGAGAAACCTCAAAGAACTCAAATTAGGCCTCCCATTTGATCCTGCAATCCCATTACTAGGCATCTACCCAGAAGAAAAAAAAAAAAAAAAATCCTTTTATCATAAGGACATTTGCACTAGACTGTTTATTGCAGCTCAATTTAAAATCACAAAAATGTGGAAACAGCCTAATTGCCCACCAACCCAGGAATGAATTAACAAGCTGTGGTATGTGAACACCATGGAATACTATTTAACCTCTAAAAGACATGGAGACTATGCATCTGTTGTATTAACCTGGATGGAGTTGGAACACATTCTTCTTAGTAAAGCATCACAAGAATGGAGAAGCAAAAATCCAATGTATTCAATTTTAATATGTAGGCAGTAGATGAGCTAATACAATAGGATGAGGGAGCAGAGAGAGGGGAGGCTGAAGGGGGAGGGGGTCACGGTGTATGGCATACTTCTTGGGGGTGGGACACAATTATGAGAGGGAGTTTATTGAACAAATGCAATCAGTATACCCTAATTCTTTGTACCCTCCATGAATCCCAAACAATAAAAAGAAAAGAAAAGAAATGAAATGAAATAAAATAAAATAAAATAAAATAATAAAATAAAATAAAATAAAATAAAATAAAATAAAATAAAATATAAAATAAAATAGAAACTAGTGTTTGTCCTAAGTCTTGCTTTATTCTGGGAAAAGAATATTATAAAAATTTCTTAAAGTAGATCTCTTTGGAGAAAATAAAACCCTATGAAAATTTTGCTATGGTGGTGGTATTGTGGACTGAATTGTTCATCTCAAATTCATATGTTAAACCCCGAACCCCTTTAAGGAGGTAATTAAGGTTAAATGAAGTCACAAGAGCAGAGGATCCGATGTCTAACAGAGCTGTATTTTTATAAGGAAAGGAAGAGACACCAGAGTACACGTTCTTTCCGGGAGTGCACAAGAGAAAAAGCTGTGTGAAGGCACCAATATGAAGGCTTCCTCTGTATGCAGGGAGAGTCCCCAGAATGAAAGCAACTCTAGCAATACCTTGATCTTGGACCTCCAGCCTCCAAAAAGTGAAAAAGCAAATTTTTGTTATTTAAGCCACCCAGTCAATGGTATTGCATTGTGGCAGCCAAAGCTAATTAGAAGACAAGGTGCAGGGTGGCGCCCGTAGTTCAGTGGGTAGGGCTCAGGCCACATACCCTGAAGCTGGTGGGTTCAAACCTGGCCCGGGCCAGCTAAAACAATAATGACAACTGCAACAACAACAACAACAACAACAACAACAATAGCCAGGTGTTGTGATGGGCACCTGTAGTCCAAGCTACTTGGGAGCCTGAGGCAAAAGAATCACTAACACCCAAGAGTTTGAGGTTGCTGTGAGCTGTGATGCCAGTGCACTCTACCCAGGGTGACAGCTTCAGACTCGATAACAAAAAAAAAAAAAAAAAAAAAAAAAAAAAAGATACAGTCCACAGTAGTGTGCTTAGAACAATGTCTGGTGCAAGGAAAGTTCTTAAAAGATATTTGTTGAATCTAGGAATAAATGTAGATTTTTTTCAATAATCACTATAACCATAGATATCTGAACTTCTATCTCAAGAACATACTTACTATTGATAGATAATAATAATATAATAATATAGATTGTTATCAGTAATAAATCCATAATCATCCAATGAATGCTATTTTATGTGATTTCAAAAACTATATACATTTTTTTTTGTGAACTATGCCCACATAATTATGAATAGTAAACACAGTATAACATCACTTATATTCAAATCATAAGTAAAATAAAATAAGGACAAAAGAATCTCTCTTGACACGCATTGGAATCTAATGTGGGGGGGGTCTCAGTGCAACATAGCTCAAAAGGGTCAAATGGGCAGATATCAGATCCTGGAGGACAAAGCCCTATTTTGCCCTTAAGAACATACATAGGCCACTAGAAAACAAGATCATCTAATATTCATTTAATATCCTGGGTTTTATATCAGGAGCTATGTCGGGGATTTCCTCTTAGATCCCACAACAGAGCATCAAGCCCCAGGTAATTGGAAAGAATCTAGGAAATGTGAGGGAGCACTTGAATAGCAGCAAAACAGCACATGCACCTGCCACATATTCAGTCTTAGGTTCCATGTATTTAATGACAGTTTACTGAATCTCCAAACACTACATCAATGATTTGCTCAGGAAATACTTTAGGAATTAAATGCAAAATATGAGGTACTTACAATATACCTGTAAGAGACAACACTGTAGAGGTCAGGAAAAAATGATTTTTGAGGAAGGAAGAAGCTTAGGAATCACTACACAGATACCAGATCTTGTAGTACTAAAGCAAGTGGTTCTCTGGAAGATTTCAGAAAGATGCTGCAAAGCCTGTGTGTACAGCTGCCAAAGTCCCATGCCTGGCAGTGATACCACAGGTCTGATAAGATTTTGCTACTTCCCAGGTTTATGGCAGTCACTCTTCCTGATGGAATATAAATTAGAATTTACTAGAAATAAATTCTAGGGAATGTGCTTTTCAGAGTTTTCGCTCAGTCTCTGAAACAAACATAAAAGTATAGAACTGAGTAGAGAAAAGTCATTAATGAATAGAAATGAATGTGTGACTGACTTACAAGGGCTTATAGACCCATTTTGGCTTTGGCTCCCAGGTTATTTACACATTTCCTCTCCCTCTTAATTTTGTTTTACATGTATATATGGATATCTATATCTAGATAGATTGTATGTATAGATAGATAAACAGGTCAATATCTATATCTAGATAAATCTATATTTATATCTATATATATAAATTTATATCTATATCAAGATACCTATAGCTCTCTATATATCTAGATAGATACATCTATATCTATATCTAGACCCGGGTACATCTATACCTGTATCTGTATTTGTAGGTATCTAGATATAGATATGCATGTGCATAGGTGTATATGTACACAGATATACATGTATATCTATATCGAAATATCTGTATCTAGATATACATTTTCATATATGAAACAAAGTCAAGGGGAGGGGGAATTCATTTTCTATTTATTAATGAGGATTTTCTCTACTTTGTTCTACATATATAGATAGATAGAGGTTTGTTTTTTTTTCTTTTAAGAGGATTTTACACTGCTGCCCAGACTAAAGTACAGGGGCATCCGTACAGCCCTTGAGCTCCTGGGCTCAAGAGATCCTTCTGCCTCAGCCTCCCGATTAGTTGGGACTCTAGGCATACTCTTCCAAACCCAACTAATTTGATTTATTTTTATTTTTTTGTATCTATGGGCTTTGTTATGTTGTCCAGTCTTGTGTTGAACTCCTTGCCTTAAGTGATCCTTCTGCCTGGGCCTCCCAAAGTGCTGAGTCACAGGTATGAGCCACCATGTCTGCTGTTTTTCATATCCTATGATTTAATCAAGCCTATTGTGCTTTGATTTGAAGAATTTATAAGACTTAAATATTTTCATATCTAAAATGCTATAAATGGGCTCAGTGTCTGTAGCTTAGTGGCCAGGGTGCTGGCCACATACACCGAGGCTGCCGGGTTTGAGCCCAGCCCAGGCTGCTAAACAACAATGACAGCTGCAACCAATTAAAAAAAAAAAAAAATAGCTAGGCGTCATGGTGGGCACCTGTAGTCCCAGCTACTCAGGAGGCTGAGGCAAGAAAATCGCTTACGCCCAAGAATTTCAGGTTGCTGTGAGCTGTGACACCATGCACTCTAATTAAAATAAAAAAGTAAAATGCTATAAATGCAATAGTACAATATATTTTTGCTTTTGTCAATATTTAAAATTCTCATCTGCAGGATGCAAAGATTTGATTTGGGTAAAGTTCCATGATTAGTCTGTATTGACAAAGTCCAGTATACACTAAAGAAAACAATTCCTTTTTCAAGGCAAGTCCTGATGGTCATCTTTCTGAAGAAAATGTTATCAAAACATAAATGGCAAATTAAATACACCATAAAATATTTATGATGTTTAAATAGAGTTTATATCATCTTTATTCTGAAGTTGTATTTGAATTGGGGCTGATAATTTCATTATTTTATGAACAAGCTTTTCTTAGATGTGACTATGAAAAATAATAATCCCTCCATCGTTAGAAATGCCACTGTTTTACATTAGGAGTTTTCCTAAACAATTAAATACAATATGATAGTTATGAGAAAATGATCCCATTTATATGGTAACCAGAAATACAAAATAATCAAAAATGTATTCATCAAAAATGCACAGGACTTATATGAAGAAACCATAAACATGCTATAGGTCACAAATGAAACTTAACTGGAAAGTATTTCTCTGTCTCTGTCTCTCTCTCCCTAATCCCCTCTATCTTTGTCTGTTTTAAAAGAAACAATAATAATATGACAATGTAACAATGCAAGCGACAATCTGGTGAGTAGATCAGGAGAGTCAATGTCTTGAAGTACTGATGGGTAGAGATCAACAGATTAGAAGACTAGCTGGGAATTTAACTTGACCTTCTTGGTGGTGAGATAGCCATGGGAGCTTGTTAATCCTCATGTTAGCAAGGGTTCACTGAAGGCAGTGTACAAGTGCAGCTAAGATCAGAAAGAGAACAGGTGAAACAAGCTAAATGCCCACCAATCCAGGAATGAATTAACAAACTGTGGTATATGTATACCATGAAATACTATTCAGTCATGTTTTACATTAACCTGGATGGAGGTGGAACACATTTTTCTTAGTAAAGCATCATGAGAATGGAGAAGCAAGAATCCAATGTACTGAATTCTGATATGAGGACAATTGATACTAGTACCTGGTGGGGGTTGGAGGAATAGGTGAGTAGAGAGAGGGAAGGAGAGAGGGGGTTGGGGTCATGGTGTGTGTCACATCACTTGGAGGCAGGACACAAGTATTAATATAAGAGGGACTTTATTTTACAAATGCAATCAGTGTAATCTGGTTTTTTGTACCTTCAATGATTCTCCAACAATAAGAAAAAAAAAAAAGAAAGAAATGGAAAAGGCCACCCACACATCCTTGAGGACAAACCTTCCTTGTATGTGTACACAAAATATGAGAAAGAGAAAGTGGAGGAGAATAAAAGCTGGAGGAGGCTTTAGAATCGTCTTAAGCTCAAAGTGAGCATAATCTCTGCCCAATGTTGAATCTATCACAAGTAATGTTTACCCATATAAAAGTAGATTTAAAATCCTTTCAGGATCCCTGCTACAGATGTACACTGCCTTTAGTCAACCTAGTGAACCATTGGAGGTTAGCAGCTCCCCGTGCCTGTCTCACCACCCAGACCTCCCAGTTAAATTTTCAGCTAGGCCACTCCTATGCAGAACTAAATTTCAGTCTATGGAAATAGACTTTACAGATTAGGTTTATGCAAGTTCTAAATCATAAAGCAACAGCAACAACAACCACCATCACTGGAGGAAAGAATGTCAGAATTCAGAGTTATTGCAATGTACATGTTATCTAGAATGTCCAGTATTCAATGGACATTCAATGTTATCTAGAATGTCCAGTATTCAATGTCAATGAAATTCAATGACACATAACAAGACACTCACCACTAAGACCCATAACAAGGAAAAAGTGTCAACAGAAACTCACTCTGAGGCTGGGCATAGTGGCTCATATTTATAAACCTAGCACTCTGGGAGGCAGAGGACAGAACCGCTTGATGTCAGGATTTCAATACCAGCCTGAGTAAAGGCAGACCCCATCTCTACTAACAATTGAAAAATTAGTCAGGTGTGGTAGTATGCGCCATAGTCCCAGCTACCTGGGAGGATGAGGCATGTGGATCACTTGAGCCCAGGAGTTTGAGGTTGCTGTGAGTTAGGCAGAGACCATGGCTCTGAAAGCCCAGATAACAGAGCAAGACTGTGTTTCAAAATAAAAAAAGAAACTCATTCTGATTTTTCCTATGTGTTAACCCACTGCAGCTGTGTTCAAAAGACTAAAGGAGATCACGTTTAATGACAATATGGAGAAAAATTAAGAATGGAAATTCTTAAGGTGAAAATTATAATAACCAGCTGGAAAAAAAATCATTAGAAGTTCTCAGTAGCATATTTGAAATAACAAAAGAATCAATAAAAGATAGATCAAAAGAATTATCTAATCTAAAAAGATACAGGAAAAATATTGGAGACAGATGAGCAGAACTTCAACACTTTTTGGAAACTATTAATATGCCAATAATTGCATAATGGGAGACATAAAAGAACATGATGCTTTTAGAGTAAAAGACAAAAAGAAATGCACAAAAAAGTAATGAACATCACAGTTATAAATTTGATTAAAATTATGGATCTATCAACCCAAATGGCTCAACAAAGTTAGATTAACCATAAATAAACTCACACGTGGACACAAGCCACATATAGCTACACTGATGAAATGCAAAGATGAAAAGAGAATCTTGAAAACAAAAGAAAAAAAATACCTAAACACATCATATACAGGGAAATAATAATGTATAGTGGCAGAATTCTCATAAATATTAATGGAGGTACAGATGTCTTTGTTATATTGTGACTTTTGGTCTTCTGGGTATAAACCTAGTAAAGGTTATAGGATCGAATGGCAGGTCTATTTTTAGGTCTCTAAGTATTCTCCAAACATCTTTCCAAAAGGAATGTATTAATTTGCTTTCCCACTAGCAG
The DNA here is from genome assembly GCA_963574355.1 of Loris lydekkerianus. NCBI lineage: Eukaryota > Metazoa > Chordata > Mammalia > Primates > Lorisidae > Loris > Loris lydekkerianus. Next base: position 46 of record CAUYPK010087120.1, on the reverse strand, counting down.
TGTAGAAGTGTTCCCTTCCCTTTTTTTATTTAAACAGTGTCAAAAG